>JAOPHQ010004918.1:57500-84380 GCA_030340625.1 Merluccius polli
TGCGCCGCATGACGCAACCGATAGATTTGCAGTACAGTCCAAGAAGACAGAATGTTTTAAGCTGTGGGTGATTTTGTGTTTTGTGTGTGCGTGCGTTGTGTTTTCAAGCACTTGCCGTACTTGAAAACGCAACACCCGACTTAGCGGTGTGTACAGTGCAATTTCAGATTAGATTAGATTCAATTCACAAGCACAGAGAGACAACAAAATGTAGTTTGATATCTAACCAGAAGTGCAAAAAGCAGTGAGGTGCGTGTGCAAAAAGCAGTATGTACATATAGTGGAAAATATAATAAATAAGATATATGCAGTAAGAACGGAGTAAGTACAAGTAATGCTAGTAGTAGGTGTTATATACAGAATAAGGTATGAGGTATGATATGAATACACACTATGGACAATATGTACAGTATTATAAATATGAATACACTATAATGCAATGCGCACATAATACTACTATTGCGTCCATGCGGACCAATACGCAGTGCAACGCTTGGCAAAATGAGATCATGGCTATTGATATAGAAACTGAAAAGCAGACATTAATAGTTGGTTGTAAACTTTAAAAAAGATGATGATGATGATTTGCTGCTCTTTATAGACCGGGATGTCCCGATCTCAGTCACGTCTCAGAGATATCTGATTTCAGTTGGACATCTATTTCCTCATGCAGCTGTCAGATTGGTCGCTATCATTTGTTTCTCCGATGAGGTATGATTTGAATACAGTGTTTGTGTTTCGGTAGGTCTGTTGATAGGAACCTAAAACTGCATAATGGCAAATGAACCTTGAAAAATAAACTTTAATTTATCCTAATGATATGTTACTCTACAATAGCGTACACTCAGCAAACAGCCGACCCTGCTATCGTATTACAATATATAATCAAGCGGAGTAATCCAGCGCCTAACACATCTTGACAAAAAAACACTTTCCTTAATTACCGCATGCGTATCACATTTTGGCGTGATATACGCGATCCGCCCAAAAGGGAAATGACTCAAATGCTGACACTGTTCCTCAGCAAGGAATCCCATGTTCCTCACGGTATGAAGAGAACTAATACTACTGGTGATAAGTGGCACAAGCCATGCCAGAGACAGCTGCCGGGTATTTGGGTTATTAACAGCCATGAACTCTTGGCTTGCGATGACTCATGAGATTGGATGACAATCCAGCAGCAGGGGTTGCTTGGATAGTTCCCTTGGTGCCCAAGCGTCCTGGAGGCTCTTGTGTGAGATATCAGGGGCAGAGATGGGCAGTGGTCAGAAACTCAAGTCACTGTTATTCATATAGCACATTTAAAAACAACAGCGGTTGACCCAAAGTGCTTCCCAGTCGGGGTAGACGGGTAAGCATCTGTCTCAATACAGGTAAACATGATTAAAAGAATAATACATGATACATAATAATACATAAGGTAATACAATAGTACAATAATACATATAATGCAGAGAAGGCAAGACTAAAATGCTTAAAATAAAAACTCAAAACAGCGAAGAACGATAAAATCTGAATCAAAGCAATAGAATAGGAAGTTAAGACCAACAACATATTAAAACGCAGTAAGAGGACATTAGAAATAAGTGAAGAGTGGACTTGACAAAAACGACGGGGCAACCTCAGACTGAGCTAAAAGCAAGAGAAAAAAGGTGGGTCTTAAAATTTGATTTGGAATCGTCAATGGACTTAACGTAGGACATGAGATTACTAGAGATACTCGACTAGATACTGTTGTCAAAGGACAAGTTTGGAGTAGTTCCAGGTTTGATTGAAAGCCAAGGTCTCAAGTATTGATTGAAGTATTGATTGAACGTTTTAAGCGTGTCCCAGAGATGTGCTTTATGCGTCGGCATCCGTACAAGAGATGCGGTCATTATTTTTGTGGCATTTTTTTTCCGTAAACATTGATGTTAAGTGCAAGGCAATTGGAAGTGCATGTGTTGTTCTTTCCTAACACACACACACACACACACACACAAACACACACACACTGGAATAACTACAAAAGTTATGGTAGAAACAGCAGCGCCTCCTCCATCTAAAGCGACTGCCAATGATTGCTGACATGCACATCTGATCCACTGCCATATCAATGTGAAGGACTCTGTGGCCCAAAGCAACAGGCCTGGATTGTTTGGCCCACTAGACAGGCACGAGACTTCACAATTTGTCCATGTCATGAGCTGTTTGTGAATTTTCCACGGCTCGTAGGAAAACGAGTCACACATTTGTGATGCTATCTCGGACTTAGCATCATACGAGTATTATATCTGTGACATTTGCGTTTTTAGAGATGACATGAATCAAGGATTGAATTCCTGGACAGGGAACAGGCCAACCAACTGCTGCACTATTTGTAAACTGCAACGGAAATAGCACTGACATCACAGGGACGGGTAAACAGATAACAGTGGCCAAAGAGAGTTGTGTGCAAATGCATCAAATATACCCTTTTGGACATTACTAGGAGAGTCCTATTTGGATACACGATCAACCAGATACCGAAAAGACTTCGGAAACATCGGGGTACTTGTGTACTGTAACGTCACAAACAGGCCAGGGATTTCCAGAACAATAAACACAATGTTGTGCATGGAAAGCAAAATCTGCAGCACTGATTCCAGATGCCATCCAGATTTGGAGAAGTAACCGCTTTCTCTCTGTAAGTGTCTTCAGGATAATAGGCTAACGTCTATTGTCCGTATTTCAGATTTTGTTGACGACAAAGAAGGAGGATGAGGAGGAAAGAATGGCCAAACAAGTGGGCAGGAAAATTAGTGGCACTTTTGTACTTATATACTTATACTTATTATTGTAACACTACTAACACCCTAAAAAACACCATAGTTTTCTTTTTTCAAATGAACTGCTTTTTCTTTCGAAATAGTTGTGTTATTATTTTGGCAGTTTTAGAACTGGAAATCTTTACTTCAAATCGTTTTGATGATATTTTCCTATTGGGAATCTGTTGATGACAGAGGAAAAATAAAAAACATATTGTCGGCTTCTATGCTTCTTTGAACAAAGCACGCATTGAACCAATTTCTACATGCATCTCGTCACAGGAAAAAGTGACTGCAGGATGTTGTGATTGCGTTTTATCATCGCTGATAAAGTGCAGAGACTTCTCCTTCTTAACTGTGTGCGTATGTGTGTGTGTGTGTGTGTGTGTGTGTGTGTGTTTGTGTGTCTGTCGGTGCGTCTGCGTGAGTTTTTAATGTTTTTTTATTTATTTTTACTCATCGAAAATGTAGCTTTTGTAGCGTGTATCATGTGTGTCTGTGTACTGTTTTGAATAGACATTTTATAAAAGACATTTTTATAAAAGAAAATGTGTAACAAACTCCAGGGAAAGAACTCAATGAGAGGCACAGTGTCATACTGGCATTCATTCAGTCGGCCTCTCATCTGCCTGACTGCAATGAATCATGATGGAAACAAGCAGCATAACTGAGATTAGATTAGATTAGCCTTCATTGTCTCCCTTGAGAAATTTGTCTTGGGCATTCGAGAGTACACAGCACACAGTCTCACCATGTACACACAATGTGTACATGTACAATCCCACTACAGTTAACATCTATTACACAGTAGTCACTCTGAGTAATGTCCGGTACTTTGAAGTAGACCCTGAGACATTGAAAGAGACGTGAAACTTTTACTCCGGGGCCCACGGCGTACATGAGCCCAGTGATGGGCCCCGATCTGCAGAGCCGCAATTTGACTACTCCCCCCCCCCATACCCATGTATTAATTGTTGAATTGACACAGGTCCATTATATCTACGACATGACCAGAAGATCTTTATTTAAAGTAGGCTATATGATAAACGATCCCACTGATGGTTTCACCGACAAAATGTTTGTTTTGTTTTTTTGCCACTATACATAATAGTCCCATTATGGGTGGTGAAAGCGGCCCGTTGTGATTAAGCTACGCTGCTGATTCCATGTCATTTACATGATGATACCTTTCCCTGGTGACTGAAGTCAATGTCAGGATAAATGAAAAGAAAGGCATTTTTGAAATATATATATAAAAAAACGCATAACTTTCAAAATGTTTTTAAGTAGTTCTACTCCTCAACTCATTAAAGAGTTATAAAACTCAGTTTCAGTTTCCGCTCTTGTCTTCCTTGACAGTTGACAGTTGTCTAAGGGACCACCGAGGTTTCCCATTGAGCGTGGCATATCAGTTGATGGTTTCAGCCCAGTCTGTCTGTCTAACACACAGCTCATCCCCTCACACACCTACGGGGAGCAGGGGATGATACTTTAAGCTTTCTCTGAGGAGCCCTGAGCCTCTCAGTCCATCCCCTCGCTGCAGGATAAGGAGCTGTGGCACCGACATGTTGCTCACACACACACACACACACACACACACATGCACACACATAGAGGCACACCATGCACAAAAACGTATGTTGCATGACAGATGTGACCCCACACACACAGGAAGAAAAGGATGTACCAGCCAAACGTGACCACACACACACACACACACACACACACCAGTGTGTGTACATATACACATGTATCTCACATCTCCAGCTGAAAGCAGGTGTGAAGGTGTCCATTGATGAAGCCCTGGCTGTCTATGTGTGTGTGCGGAGGTTCCCACAGCTTCCCCCATGTCCAGGCCCAGATAACCTGGCCTCAGTGATAGCAGGACAGCTAAAATTAGTCCTGTCCCCAGGAGCTCCACGATTAGAGCTTCACACCGTGCGGTGGTGGTCACTTTGTTCAAACCCTCAAAATAGAGAGAGAAAAGACAACAGTACAATGTGTGTGTGTGTGTGTGTGTTTGTCTCTGTTTAAAATACACATCCACGCTTCTGTGTGCCTTGATAGATGTGTTCTCTGCCGCTACACCACAAGTCAGTGCACGCCATTCAGACAACCAGCTGCGCACGTTTTGATTTGTAGATCAGTGTAATAGTATATAGTATATTAAGTATTATGCTATCTATGTGCGGAAGTGTGTGTGTGCCTGTGAAAGTCGAGTTGTGTTGTTAACTTATCCAGGCCGCTATCTTTCTCTCTCTGACTCGCGCGCATGCACACATGCACGCACTTACGCACTTACGCACACACAAGTGTACACACACACACACACACACACACACACACACACACACAGTTTCACTGTATCCTACGTCAGCAAAACTTATCTTCATTCATACCAGACTTCAAAGTTTTAATGTTAATAATGGCGTTTTAATGTTAGTAATGGCGCCAACTGTGATTGGCGCCATTACTAACTCCGTCCATCTCTGTCGAGTAGCCAGATATCAGTTGGCAAGGAGAAAAATAAAAGGAAACGTAAAATGAATGAGCCAACATCTATAGCTGCATTCACTTTTTCAATTTGCTCAAATCCAACATCAATTAAATCTCATTGCATTAAACACACGAGAGACCTGCGGCATTGAACATATTCCTAAAACGTAAGTATGAGGGATGACAAATCTGTCACTCAGTCATGCAGTGAAGCCCGCTGCGTCTCACAAGAGCTCCATGACCAGCGACGACAACAGCGCCTATGTCCCCCCTTCATGGTACACCAGCGCTGGGGGAAGCCGGGCTCGCTACCTCCCTGTTCGCGACCACCGCCGTAACGTCTCTCCGAGGCCTGTTTCAAATCCCAGAGTGTGTCAAACCCATGGCATGCGTCCGCGAGGAGGTCTGCATGAGGGCGAGGAGGAGGAGGAGGCGGATTGTGTTGAGGGGGATTATCCCCGGCCCAGGTGGTCTTCATTTAGGACCCCCCCACACACACACACACACACACACATATCCCCATCTGGAGGCGGGATGGGTTCTAATCACAGGGTTTGGGTCCCCAACATACACACGCACACACACACACACACACACCTATAGGAACTATAACTTGCACACTGATACCAGTGGACCACTGTAATGTAAGACCACCACCATTGATATCTGCAGCCCCCCTGCTGTGTTTTTTATGTTTACTTTATTTGGTATTACCCCACCATAACTACCACACCAATATCTCCACCACCATAACTACCACACCAACATCATTCTACCCCACCATAACTACCACACCAACATCATTCTACCCCACCATAACTACCACACCAACATCATTCTACCCCACCATAACTACCACATCAACATCTCCACCACCATAACTACCACATCAACATCTCCACCACCATAACTACCACACCAACATCTCCACCACCATAACTACCACACCTACATCATTCTACCCCACCATAACTACCACACCAACATCTCCACCACCATAACTACCACACCTACATCATTCTACCCCACCATAATTACCACACCGACATCTCCACCACCATAACTACCACACCTACATCATTCTACCCCACCATAACTACCACACCAACATCTCCACCACCATAACTACCACACCAACATCTCCACCACCATAACTACCACACCTACATCATTCTACCCCACCATAACTACCACACCGACATCTCCACCACCATAACTAATACACCGACATCAGTCTACACCACCAATGATACGACAACAACAGAAATAACCAATAGCCTGAGAACCATGAACCTCGGTGGTGGACACTCCATGATGGTGCTCTGTTTACGACATACCACAGCTCACATCCCGTGCAGCCCCCCCTGAGTGTGTTGTACGCTGGTCCGCATTACAGAGACAGCCGTGTTATGACAATGTCAGGTCTCCAGTTGAGCTGTGGTGGTCCATAACAACTATATATATATAGCCGCCAACATGGCTGGAGAATTAAAGGGGCTTTTGATTTTCGCAAAATTGTACATTACACGCATCTGTAGTGAGTGTGTGTCCGGGTTTTCTAAAGATGTATACGCAGAATGTAGAGCAAAGGAGGTGAGCAGGAAGGAGAAGAATTAGGAAATAAAAAAGGTGTGACAAGGGGGGAGCAGGTGTAAAAGGTGAGACAGAGTGTGTGTGTGTGTGTGTGTAATGTAAGTCTAAAAGAAGGCGGCCATGATGACGGAGGGGTTAGCGTGAGGAAGCAGTTCAAACAGTCACCCAGACTCTAACTCAGACCAAGATACGTCCTGGAGCTCTTCACATCTTTCCAAACATGAAGACGTGCTCCAGGTATAGTTGTCAGGCTGGTGTACGTTGTGTAAACAAGTCTAAAAGGAACGGGATGCTGGGAGAGATCTGAGAGAGATCCTGATCAAAGGCATGTGTGTGTGTGTGTGTGTGTGTGTGTGTGTGTGTGTGTGTGTGTGTGTGCGTGTGGCACAGACGTGCGTCTCTTTGGTGGCTTCTTCTTCTTCTTCTTACAGGTCCTGACCCAGGGTCTCTGTTTGCACAACACGAGCCGACGGCAGACCCTTCACCTGGATCCAGCCTCACAAGTTGTCTTTAAAAGGAGAACTTCACCATGCAGGAGGGGACAAACAACCTCCTTGGGTGTTCGGCTCGTAGCCGTAACATACCGAATTTGATCGCAATGTACGTAACGCAGCCTATCCTGTAGGCATGCATTGTTGAGCAAGCTGCCTCGCCCCGAACCGGCCTCTGGATGACTGATGTATCTGAATTCACTGAACGTCACATTGGATGACAGCGTCTGCTAAATGACTAAATAGTAAAAATAGTAAAATCGGATAATCCTTGGCTGGGAACAAAAAGCACCACAGGATGTATATATTTTAAAAAAAAAGCAGGGCTGCGAGCTCACTTCATTAGCATATCACAAGTGTCAACTATAGCAGCCCTTGAGTGACACATGAATTCCCAGGTAAAATCCGTGTCACTCGGGGAACTTCTTATCCCCGATGCCTCCGGGCCAAACAGAAACGGGGAGAGGGAAAAAGAAAAGCAAAAAGAAAAGAAAAGATAGCAGGGAGAGAAAGGCGAGCGGAGGGAGGGAGTAAGGGAGGGAGGGCGAATGGGTGGGTTTTAAGACAGCTTCCCTCCCCAGCGAGAGCTGCCTTTGAAAGGGGACCAGAGAAAAGTAAATGTCTTTCCAGGAAGCCCCAGCTCTGGAAGGTATTTTACTGATTGTTCGAGGTGACACGGGCTGATGGCAGCTCCTTTTGGCTCGGCTTCCTCCCCTGTTTTCCAAGCAGGTCCAAGGACCACCCATCAGTGGTCTCTATGAAGGAGAAATGCTCATTCAATCCCCCCTCCCACCCTCATCTCTCCCTCCCTGAGGTCTATTCACTCACAACACCCGCCTGTCTGTTTTGGTGCTGTGCGGAGGGGGGGAGGAGTGGAGGGTGAAGGGGTGGGGGTGGGGGGGGGCTCGGAGCTAGGTTAGAGGATTGACCCGGAGCGAGCCAGAGTCAAGAGTCTCCCCCGCTGAGGGTGAGCAGGGTCCTCCACTGCCCGTCGCTCAGCTCCACCGCCCGGGTCCAGCCGACAGAACGCACAATGGATGGCTGAACCCCGGGAGCCCCGGATTGGACAAGGGGTAGCGGCGGGGTTGGGGTGTGCGTTGGCCGGAGTGCGCGGCGGTCGACACTGACAGTGATTGGGAGACAATGTGGCGGCCGGCGGTGGAGTGGGAGGTGGCCAGTAAACAGTAGGGAGGAGGAGGTTGAGTGTTTTGTGTGCCCGGCTTTAATTGTGCTGAGGCTGAGGTTGGAGTAGTGTGGAGCAGTGGTTTCAGCGGTGCTTGAGTGTGACTGGCGCAAAGACTCCAGGATGTGGGGACATACAGTCCTCGCAGGGTGGTACACATCAAGGCGTTGTGTATGCAACAAGTGTGTCACTCACTGGCAAGTCTAAATCCATCATATGGAGATACATTTTATGTAAATGATTTGAGCTTAAAAAGTGTCAAATGTTTTACACCACCTACCATGAGTGTTAGCCATTTCCTATTTTTACATTTAGCAGATGCTTTTATCCAAAGCAACTTACAGTGGTTTGTTACTAGGCACAGGTCATTAATGAGCAGGTAGGGGGTTGGGGATTTTGCTCAAAGATGCCTTTTGGATGGACATGGGGATCGAAACCCAGAACCTCTCAGCTGGGAGTCAACACCTCAACCACCACTAGAATATCCTGCCCCCTGTGAGCTTAGCCCTAGTCTCAGAAATCAGACTTTAGATGTTAATCTAAAGTCTGGCAGAGAAGATGGCAGACAAGCTCAAATCTGGGCGAACAGGGCATTTCATTTTCTTTCGCTTCAAATTGAATTCGACCAATCATGGGTTGCTAGGGGCGGGGATCTGTAGACGCGCATTACATGGAATGGGTCTCTACTGGAAACAACCAAACCGTGATATGGCTGACCATTAATCTGGTCCAGAAGAGGACTGATAAAGTCTGTAAAGGTTTAAAATCAAGTCTGTGTAGTCACTGTAGAAAATCGTCTGGTCACTGTAGAAAATCGTCTTCCTCCATCCTGCACTCGCAAATGAGTTTATCTTTGGCAGAATATATCCGTCGCAAAACATGAATCACTGCCTAACTCCGCCCCTCACACTTTCTGGTGTCCGGCCCAGACACTGTGCAGTCTCCCCTCATAAGTTCGGCAATAGCATTATCGAATTTCTGAAACCAAGATTAGCTTAGCCCAGATGAAGCCCTGTTGGCCCCCTGCAGGGTCCACCTGGGACTAGCATCATGTGTCTGCTTCATATTAGGCTTCCCAGCCACTGACAATGTGGCTCACATTATGGGGAGCTGTGTAGCGCTGCAGAGAGATCGGAAATTGATTTGGATAGTGTGCGGCAAAAAGGGAACAACTTAATTACCTGGCAATTCAACAATCACAACGCAATTAACATGCAATTGAATAAACGAATGGGCGCATGAACGGAAACCACAACCACCATTGATGCGTTTGTCTTGTCTTATCCAAAAAAAAACACCCTTTGACAGATTAAGAGCCTTTATTGACTTTCCTCTTTACTTCATCGCCTGATCTGAAGCCAGCCAAGGCTCTGGTGGTGTTGTGTTACAGCCCATTCTAGCACAGAGCCATCCAAACTGTCAGTCAGAGTTACCACACTGACAATGCGCAGCAGCGCTACACCAATGCTCTCGTCATTTGTCTGTAAAGTCATTAGCTTCCTGGGGAAGGGTGCATGCTTCGTAAAATACTACAAAAAAACAGATTTAATATTTAGTACAGTCAGTATGCATAACAACGCAATCAATTATTTCACCATTCTCACCATGTATTTTACAAGCCATTCATTTGACCACTATCTGTTTCTAACTATACCATTGCTTCTTTTTTTTAAATATTTAAAAAATAAAAAATAAGCACTCAATGGGACTTACGTTCATGTTGGGAGTGCCTAGACTCTGTGGCTGTGGCTTTCCATTGATGTCACGCCCTTAATCAAATAGAGAGGGATAAGCGGTAGGCATGGTGGCCCTCTCAGAGGGAAAAGCCCCAGAGAGGTGGCAGAAGGGCTCTCTTTTCACCCGATGTGGACAGACCAAGGGTGAGGAGAGGTCACCGCCATCTTATCAACAATGATCAACAGGAAGGAACAATGCCTTGTTGACAGCGGTAACATTTACCTTGAGATTAAACCCCTCTCTGGTCCCGGCGATAATAAATGCACACATGCGTACCGCACACACATACACATGCACACGTATGCATACGCACATACAGACAGACGCTCGTCGGTACATTTCAGTATGACTCCACACAACCTTGGGGTCAGAGAGTGCATGTGAATTTTGGTGGTGGTAACTGGCCCCCTTTACATTTGGCACCGTATGCTAACGCAGCAGAAATACCTATTCTGGAAGGGCAGTCGTCTCTCTCTCTCTCTCTCTCTCTCTCTGTCTCTCTCGCTGCAGGAGTGGACCCCCAACACAGCAGAACCCCCCTCCCCTTCCCCAACTTTCCTTTTTATTTTCCTGAGCTGGATGGGGGCCCTTGGAGAGAGAGATCCCCCCAGCATGCTGATAAGTCTCGCCGCGATTCATTGGCGCTGTGGTTCATATTTTCGTGGAGCTCCATTGACTTTCTCCTTTTCAGACTGTCTTTAATCCCCGGGTCTCTGTCCTCGGTGGCTCTCCACAGAAGGGCTATTATTCGGGGCCTTATTACTGCGCCCCTCGCGGCTTATCTCCTTCCTGGTGACAGTCTTTTCAAGCCTCTCCCTAATGACCTGGGGAAGCTCACATGCTCAACTTCCCAGGGCTGCGGGGGCCCCCGCTGATGTCAGAGGGGGCCGGCCCCATGCAAGGGGCTCCTGGGCCGTTCGGCCCCAAGAAAGGGAAAGAATCACGGAGGGGTCCCGTTACAGCCACCGCCGTTGCGTGGCGTTCGCATCGCACGTTAACAAAACACACATGTCCTGCTTTCTCTTGTGAGTTGTTGTCCTCCATTTCTTCTTGTTGTTGTTCTTGTTCTTGTTCTTCTTCTTCTACTCGTTTCCCTATAGTCAAGGCTGGAACACCAAACTCTTTGGTTGCAGAAAACAATTCAATTGACTCAAGACATCGTAATTCGAATGAGCTTCAAACACAGGATCCTTAGAGACACTGCTTGTGATGGATTGGCTCCACTACTGTTACTTTGGTTTGTCTCATTTTGAGAGCAGTCTGGGCTTAATTTTGAGTTAATATCAGCACATTTACGCTGGCTACCCACAACACGACTTCTCGGCGCGTCCTTGCAGAAACCTCCAGACAAACGACGTCATTTCATCACCTAAAAGTTTCCCCATTTATTTTGGTAGTCACTGCGTTCCCCTGGCCCGCGACACGATACACTCTAAGCCTTGATTAAAAGTCTTGTATAGCCAACCATTCATCTTTGTCAAGTAGGAGAGTGGATTGCATTTATATTAGTGAACGCTTTTCATCCTGCTTACATGGAATTCCTTGTCCCAGTAAATCAAAAGAACGAAACCCCAGAGAGCACCTCTCCTGCCATTCAACCCACATAACACACACACACACACACACACACAGATTACCGCCCCGTCCACGTTTTTAGTCCGCAAACTGCACTACGATATTTGTCAAATATGCTCGGAGGAACAAGAAACCACCAGCTGTTCCTTTTTTCCCCGACCGGCCGCTTCGTTCATTCATTTCCCTCATTCAGGCATGTTCAAAGCGCACACATGGCATGGTGACACACTGAAGGAGGAGCTCCCTCTCCTCGGGTGGAACATGGTATCCCACTGGCTCACCTTCTAATTATCATCACAATGTTCTCGCTTAACTCCGCGGGGGCCGGGGCCTCGTTCCAATACGTCCACGGCTGTCCCAACCACACTGCAATGCCCCTGCACCGCACCCCCCCCACCCCTTTGGATGGCGGTAACAGAGACGAAAGTGGAGGCTACCGTGGGGGAGAGTCTGTGCATCTATCTGTCTATCTGAGGTGTCACATTGTATGGAGTGTATGCATGATATTGTTTGTATTCATTGGTAAATGTGTATGTTTGTATGTATGTATCAATGGGACTTCCTGTTCAACTAAAAGGTGATATCTCTCTCTCTCTTTCTCGTTATATTGGCATGAAGGTCCTCTCCGTGCCCTCCCCCAGGGGCACCGAGGAAGCAGCAGCCCCTCATCGTGTTTGTGTGTCTGAATTGTAAACTACTTAAAGCCCTGGGAAAACATGTTGGATTGGTCCAATTAAGACCGTAATGCCTTAAGTGGAGCAATGAAGTGAAACGACGCCGCTGGAGGACACGTGTGGAATGAGGAACCCTAGACATCTAGATCGACCTGGACTACTCTATTCTGTGCCATTGAATGAAAATAGCCTAGTTGATCTAGTCTCGTGGGACTACTTCTTTAGTCATGGATTCATGACGTGTGTAAAGGTCTTCTTAGTATCCACCTCTCTATCTTCTCTACACTGACTGTGTTGCCGCACTTTTATGTAGTAACTGTAGTAATGACTGGGTTAGGGTTAGGGTTAGGTGAGTATCAAAGGTCTGCAAGTTTTAGAAGCCAGAGCTCAAAGTAAGGTGATTCGGTGAAGAGGGTTTAATAATGACCAATGTGAGCTAAGTGTGAGGCACATAGAGATAAGTTTGAACGATCCAGATTGTGTAACATGTGTAAATTGTAATGTTTTATGGCTCAACTCAAAGCAGTAACCATCAGCACGTTGTACCATAACCCCCCCATCACTATTTGACACACTAAAAGGTTGTGCCCTTTAACCCTTTTGCGTTTACTGTTTAGTAATGTGTGTTCTTTAGCCCTTCCCAAGCCAGTTCTTTAATTACCCCCCAAAACAGCTCATTCACCTCACAAAGGCTGGCAAAGATGATGCACAAGCACAGAAGTAAAGCAACTCAAACACAAATACACTGAGTTCTCTTCAGGGGCACCAGATTAGCTGAAAGGGGTTGACAAAAATGGCGATCAACACACCCAAAAGCTCCTACACAAAGCAGCTCCCCCGTCAATGCTGCATTGAGCACGTCGTCACATTTGGATCGTTTCTAAGCGCTGTATGGGCTATAAGTAGCTTTTCTTTTTAAGAGAGTAAGCAGCACATTTGTAGTGCTATTAGTTCAGCTGTATGCATCAGTGGCTACATTTACAAGAGGCGCAGGACAGTAAAAAAAAAAAAGAAGGCTTAAAAAGTTGTGAATGCCTTCAGGGATTTTCCACCACTTGCATTTGACAGTTGGATGAATGCACAGGAAACAATCCTGTGTTGTTACGACAGGAAGAATTTAAAAATAAATCTGCTAATTGGAAGAAAGACATAAATGCATGCATATTTAATCATTTCTGAATTCCCTTGTGACCTCAGGGTATGCGCATAATATAAAAGAAAAAAAGTGTACTCTGTATAAAATATCTCACGACTAATTTACTCAACAGCCCCTCGGTTGTGAAAAAGCAGTTAGCAGTTGTCTCCTAAGAACGGCTGTCGAGGAAACATACACCCTGTTACTTTCACCCTGCCATGTCAGCAAATCAGTGTCCCACGATCAGAGAGAGGACTTCCTATCCATCCAATTAGACACCAATGTATCCTGAGGTATCACATCCTGTCCTGTCCGTATGGGAAGTACTCCATTACTGTAACGGTTGTTGTGATGGATCCCTGACAAGTAAGGCGGAGCTACAGCAAAGACAGCGGGGAGACCGGGGGGGCGGTGATATTGGGGTGAGGGGGATGAAGTCACTGATGCACCGGTGGTAGCATCAAGATCAAAGATGCAGGGAGTGATGTGGGGTAGGTGCGGTGGGTGGGTGAGGGGGGTAGCGATGGTTAAGAATAATGGAAAGTGTTTTGACATCCAAGTAATTATTGGATTTAGATAACGGGGGAATTCCATGTGATGTGCGGTAAAGAAAACACAACACAAGCACTTTATTCTGTCCACAGACAGAAGTTTCCCCTTTGGCGAAAATGGGGCGGGAGTTTGGGGGAGGTTGGGAATCGGTGTGAAAGGGAGCAGGGTTGGGAGGGAAGGGGAGGGAGAGGCGGCGCGGTGGGGGGGGGGTAGTTTGTAGATGCTACATGCTCATGTTACATCATGGACGTAATCATACAGGGGTGGGGGGGGGGGGGGGTGGAAAAAATGCATGTTGGTGCAGCGCTACAGAAACATATATCCCCCCTGTAGGGTCAACAACAGGGCAAGAGGCTTTTTCTGCTGTGCACGGAATGTGTCATTCTTCAAATACTATGGTTAATGAACCAAGTTTATACTGCACCCATAGTTGGCTGTTTTCTTGTATTCTTGTACATACTTTCCATATTGTAACATGTGTGGTCCTTCCTCCAATCCAACCGTATCTCGACTTGTTCCATATCCTGTATTATCCATGTTCTCTAATTAAAAATCATAAGCTTGAATCAAACCTGTAATCATGTCCTTGGAGTACTTGGTCTTTCTTTCCAGCATGTGCAGGTGGAGACAAAACTGATTCTGCAAGTTTTGAAACTTTGAGTTTGAACTCGGTGATATGTGCACACTGCTGTGTATCACAGCAGTGTGCGCGGTGTCTCAGTCGAGTTAATTTAAAGAAGGCAAATAAAGATAGTGAATTGTTCACTTAGGGTGGAGTGTGTGTGTTTTAGTTGTGTTTGTGTCACTCTTTTGATCCGGGTTTCTTTCATTCTTTCTTTCTCCTTTCATTTTTGCTTTCTTTATTTCTTTGTTCTTTTATTTCTCTTTCTTTCTTTCCTTCCCAGGGCGCTCTCAATCCGACCGCGGTCACCTCTCGCCATCTCTCCTTTCGTTCCCCAGCAGAGCCGGCCCTCGCAGTCCTTCCCCCATATCCGTCCATATCTCCTGTCTGGTGCAGCAGAGCGGGGGACAACAAAGTGCACTCCCCCCCCCCCCCCCCCCACTCCCGCCCTTTGACCCCGCTCTTTAGCGTCTGAAAGGACATCACAAGTAACGGCCTAATAACACCTCTTCAGCCATCACAAGAAATCACTGCTCTGTTGCCAACAGACCACGGCCTTCACATACCAAACGACCCCTCCAACTCCACAGCCTTGGACACACCAACAAACACACACAGACGTGCACACACACACACACGGCAACCCTTTCCCCTATCATACTCTCATATATTTGTCTGCTCCAGCCCAATTTGTCTTATTGTAGCCTTCAGGACTTGTGTTATGGCTATGTATTTACGGATGGAATATGGCTTTACAACCGACAAGAGACATCCGTCTGGATAATTTACCTCACCCTTTGTCCTTTGGCACATCCATCAACTGTGACCCATGAAGGGGCTGACTTCCCTTGTACTTACTTTATTTCATTGAGTAGCCCATACCTGTTATTTATCTCCATGGCTCGGACATTGTTGAGGTGGAATGGGGTGACAGACACTGAGAAAGAGGAGGAGGACTTTGGAACGATGAAGGTGTGCCAGGCTGGCTCCACCTATCTGTGGCCTGAATCTGGATCCCTCCTCCACCTTCACCCCCTTGCCTCTCCCCATCTGGTGGCTGACTTGCGGTGATGGTTGTGAAGAAGGTATCCGATACACTGGAGGCACACTGCTGACCTGGCAGTAAGCTCTCTCGATAGCATCCCCACACTATCAATGACCCACTGGGTATGGGCCAATCAGAGACCAGAGCTGAGCTAAGGTGGTGGTCTGTGTGTGTCCGTGCATCCTTGCGTGGACTTTGTCTAAAATTAACTAACTTTTACATATGCCCTGAAAGGCCCATGGGTAACCCTGATTACAATGATGGAAAGCATGGATGGATGCATTTCAAGTGTGACACCAATTCTCCTATTTCCATCTTGGGAATCATCCTTAAGCGATCCGCAGAGATCAGTCAGCTGTGAGGAAGTGTTGCTCCACGACCAATGACTGTCATAATGATGATCCTATAGTCTATAATCTGCGGGACTCTGTTTCCCAGCACCACTCGGGCCTATATTCACAGTTCTGTGGACTAGGACCAACACTTCTGCTTCTTCCCTTTTGATCTACTCTTCAATTACACCATGTAGCAATCATCCCCACATCCCCAAGATGGTGGTTGAAGTTAAAAGGATTCACACCGATAATTTAGCGACATCCTTGGCTATGCTCCTGTTACTCGCATACACGTGGAACACAATATAGTGGCTTAAAGAGAGAACTTCATCAAATCGTATCATTGTAGGTATTGCCCTGGCCAAATAACTGCCACTGGAGCTCCCTAGTGTACAACAACACAGGCTGTTGCATTGAAAAGGGGCCATGTTTTACAGTCCAACATCCTGTGTGTTGCTTTAAGATCACACCCTTGGACTTACATGACAAGTAAGAACTGGAAAATGGGGCCCCCGTTTCTGTACATCAACAAGCCTCCCTTCGTGTTATAGCCTTTCCATTGCTGCGGAGATGACGCAGGAGTAGCGTGAAGCCAGCTGGAAGGCTGACCTATCTCTTGAGGGAAAACACTACATGGGTTTAGCATGCAGATATAGCAAGCATCCGGATTAGCATGTCTCTTGAATATTAGGATGAAAGGTGAGGAAATATGCCAATGACCTAAGGATACTGGAATGTGATCCATTGTCCACTAATATCTGGGCCACCCAGACCTTACTTAAGACATAATGCATTTGTTGTACCTTTTAAGGCGCTTCTGGGAGCAGCAAAAACACCACTGGCAAAAGTTCAGATCCACTTCTCAAACTAAGGGCCACAGGGTTTGCTGAGTTTGGCCCTTGTGATCCAGCAGTCACACTGACTAAAGAGGGGAGCAGGGGCCATTCATCAGCATAGCTTTCACACATGATATGACATAACCATCTTGTTCTCCATTGTAACACTGAATAATCCATAGTCTGGGCCTGTGGAGGATGTGGTTAATCTTCCATATCATCCAACACCACTATTGTTCTCAGATTTGTAGGTTATTACGAATTGCCACCAATGCAGTTTTTTGTTTCGATAACTGAAGGCTAAAGCCAGTGGATTAGGATGACTCGTCAGTTAGGGGGTCACGAATATGGGCATTCTGGGGGGGGGGGGGGGTGTTAATGATACACAGAGGGACCACAAGAAAGGATTTAACATGGGGGGGGGAAAGAGGAACTTGTGACAAGGAACTTGTGACAAGGTGTTAAAGCATATGGCATATGTTTACTGCAATGCGTTTAGTACACACCTGTGTTTGCTTTTTTTTTGTTTATTTTGTTGTTGTTTGGTCCATGCTTTAAAATGGACCATTGTGAGATGTATTCATCTCAGGAACTAGCTTTGCTCTTTTAGAAATTATTTTATTTTGGGACGGCAGCGAATGCATTTTTAACACATTTTACATGCTATTACATCACTCTATATATTTCCATAATATAAAGCATGTCATTATACGGGGAATTCATTTCTCATTATGTGACCCGCCTTATGAATAGGAGCATTATTTTTCTTTAACATATACTCTATATAACTGAGAAGGTCTAAGCAAAGATCCCCCCCCCAAAAAAAAAACGGTTACAGTATGTAACTTTCTAAGAGCCCCTTTATTCTCGCTCTCTTTTTTTTACTCCACCTTTTGTAAAGACCTTCGCCTAATCCATCAACATGTCCTTGCAGGTTCTCCAGTAAAAGTGTGGAACAAATAAGGTGCAGCATTGTTTTATAGTTCGAAGAGGAGGAAAAAACCACCTGTGGCGGTCTTTTGTCATTTGTGAGCCAAGCTTTTTTTTCTTCTTCTCAAGACTGTGAAAGTGGGTTCTTAGGGCTGCTTTGAAGTCTCAGACAAGCTCATTGGGACTAAATTACCACTGTACCTCATAACCTTGGGTTATTTATACAACCGGGGACAACTATCTATTCAGGATGTATTATAGGATAAACCACGGTGAAAGGTACAGTCAAAGAAGGATCACAAGTCTAGGAAAAAAGAGGCTTGTAAAGCAACTTTTAAAACTTTCAACAAGTTATTAGCTCCCCGTTAAGACAACTTACGTATCCATTAAACCAGCTTTTGTGTTTAGGGTCTCACCAATTCCAAAGCTTTTAATTGAAACCTTGACATCCTAAAAATTCTGGGTGGAGACGTTCTCAGGTGACTGTAGGCAGCATTCCACCAGAAACCCCACGGAAATTAAAAGGGGAGGAAGAAATTGACTCAGGTGTCAATAATTTCACCTTTGACCTCTCCTAGGCTATGGCCAGCCAATCAGCATTGACAATAGTCAATGAAAAGATTAAAAAAACAAAGCTTTTTTTTGCAGGTCAAAGACCAAACAACAACAGAAATCCCCTCGGCCAAGTTCTCCCCTCCTTGTTGGTGAAATTCCCGCATGGAGGTTTTTAATCCAGGGGTGTTTCATGTATACGTTGCTGTCTATTCTGTGGCTGTGAACCCGTGGATTAGCGCTGACGAGCGTTGGATTACAGGGTCCCTGTTGGGATGTCAAAAGGCCACACCTGCCCCTTCGTGGAGCAAAAACATCAGTGGCGGCAGGGGGGTTACCTGCCTTCAGAGATGTTCAAAAGGATCTACGGAGACATTGAGCAGGTGTCCATGTGCTGTTACATTTCCTATGGAATAGAGCACTCTTCATATTTGAGAGGAAAAAAAACACCCCCCGACAATGAACTATATAGACTCAAACTCAAATCCCCGTTTCCTGAGAACCGGGACACTCAGGAAAAGGGGGTAAATGTGTTTATGCAGCAGAAAGCTGGCAACTCTCACTGTAAACCAGATGCATGCTTTTACTCGTAAATGACAATCACCAGGCCATTCTTGCAATAACAGAAGACAAAAAACCAGGAACATAATAGGCTTTAACAGTGTTTTGCATACATGTGTAGGGGAAGAATGGCTACGGTCTGTTAGTTGTTATACCACGTCTGAAAGGGTGGTCACCGGTGGATGGTCAATGCAGGTGCCAGCGTGCATTTATGAGCCTGTGGCCCTACCACACTTCACTAAAGTGTGAGTGTGTGTCGAGTAACACATCTTCCTCGCAGTGGCAGATGTGACAATTAAGGGCCTATATTGCATTTTGCACAAATCATTTGGGATTGTTGCCAGAAAATGTTGAGAAGATTGAAGTTTTGGTGACCGCTCAACTACAAGGACGCCCCAGAGATCTCCCCAAATCTTAGGTGTGTGTGTGTGTGTGTGTGTGTGTGTGTGTGTGTGTGTGTGTGTGTGTGTGTGTGTGTGTGTGTGTGTGTGTGTGTGTGTATGTGTGTGTGTGTGTGTGTGTGTGTGTGCGTGTGTGTGGCCATGCGTACCTACGTGCATAAGTGTTGCATAAGCCCATTAACTGAAACACCACCACCAGCTCCAGATGGTTCGTAGACATGTTATAGTCTATGGAAGAGGAATGTGTTCACTCCCAAGTTCACACTGTGCTGACCGTGTCCACTTAGTCATCAACAGCACACACACACACACACACACTCTCTCTCTCTCTCTAGGTGGGAGATCAGGAAAGTCCTCATGGTCAATTCTAAACAGTTGCAGACGGTCTACTACTGCCACCTATCTGTCTCCTTGGGGACTGCAGTCTATAGGGTTGTCATTTGAGCAAGGTCTGAGTAACTGACTGGCTGGCCATATTCCTCTTGTGGGCAAACTGAAGAATGTCAATAAAACACATTTGGACGCCAAACCACGGAAGACATCTGAAAAAACATACGTAACATAAAAACATAAACACATAATTTTCTTCACAGGAATCTGTACACTCCTGCATGGCATCGCATCAGGAAGGAGACGAAGATGACCACATTGAGTCAGTCTCAGCAATGTAAAGGAGGATAATGAAATTCATTTTCTGCCTTTAACGCATCCTATGCAAGGAGCAGTGGGCCGCCTTCCACAAGGGTAGCGCCCGGGAACCAACTCCAGTTGTTGTGCCCTTGCCTTGCTCATGGGCAGCAGGGCAGGAGTGTTAACTTGTCTTGGTTATGGGCAGCAGGGCAGGAGTGTTAACTTGTCTTGGTTATGGGCAGCAGGGCAGGAGTGTTAACTTGTCTTGGTTATGGGCAGCAGGGCAGGAGTGTTAACTTGTCTTGGTTATGGGCAGCAGGGCAGGAGTGTTAACTTGCATGTTTTGTGGTGTGGGAGGAAACCCACGTGAACACGGGGGAGAACATACAATCTCCACACAGAAAGACCCCCCCCAACCCCCCCTGGGGTTCGAACCCAGGAGTTTGTGTCCACCCGGTACCAGCAGTGCCAAAGGCCTTGGATTTGGACAGACAGACAGTGGGGGGGTATGCTGGTCCCATTGGGCCTTCAAGCTGTTCCCCCAGCTCCCCCGTTGCTCCTTTCTCTCACTCATTCACTTGGCTCATTTGAATTCATCCAGGGAGGAGGAAGCACTGATCTAACCCCAATCAATCAACTGCTTCACCAACACTGGACCGGACTGCTGATGTGCATGTGCACATCAGCAGTCATGTGCATCTTTCATGTGCATCTTTCCAGATTTTACGTGCGACATTAAGTGATCGCGCCAGCAGCTCCTGCATGCCGTGGGAGGCAATTAAATATCTATTACACATTAAAATACATAAATATGTAAGACCTATGCAAATTATATTTATGCTGCCTTTTAAGGCCTTAAATTGACATTTGTGTTATTTTTAATACTTTTAAAACATCCACAGGTACCATGACAACATGAATATGATAATAACAGTCATATTTGGTCCCAGCTCAACAGTGCAGCGTTACAGAGAACGTGTTCATCATACTGTCATCATAGCGTCAGTACCCACAGAGGATTTACATTAGCCACACCCGTCTCCTCTCGCTTTGGACATTCGCACGTGACACGACACATGAGGAGGCTATGATCACTTTCTTTGCACAGACCCAGATAAACTATTTCACCCTGTCACCCCTGGCACTTAGCCCTCCATGCCCATGTTGCTGAATCTGTTTATTGTGTCTTGTTTGTTTACTTTATTGGCAGTATAGCTAGGGTGTTCGACTTCCGTCCGAAATGTTCCCGGTCCGATTCCCAATGTCCATAACAGAGTGGCGTGAACAAGCATCCTCAGACTGTAAGCATGTTTGAGCAAGATGCCTAATCCCTATCTGCTCTTAATGACCTGCACCTGAATTAACTATAAGCCACGTTGGATAAAGGGGGAGGGGAGTGGGGGGGGGGGGGGGGGGGGGGGGGGGGGAGTATTCTCTGGGCGGGGGAGGAGGCTTCAGGGGCCACTAAGGACACAGTTAATTATAAGGCACTTCAAAGTAACCGTCTGTGCAGGTGTGAGGTTTGTCACACCACATGTCTGCAATGACAAACACACAGCCATAGATGCACCGTAAACACACACACACACACACACGGTAGGGGGCACTCCAACAACCACAAGGCCCTGGGAAATGGCAGATGCTGAAAATTCACAACACTAATTTTCACACACACACACACACACACACATACACACACACACACACACACACACGACCACACAACTTTAATCAAACATTGAAACACCTTTGAAGTTTCCACAGGCACCACATAATATCTCCATTCATCACTCATTACAAACATCCCAACTAACAACATGACCTTGGGCTTGTACTTAAACACACAGCGACATGGGTGTGCTGATGCACGCACACGCACACACTATATACATGAAACACTATACAAAACCTTGTTTAGTAATGAACTCTTATATAATGCTTATACAATCCTGCGGGTGCATGTGCACACACGCACACACAATCAATGAGGCCGCTATTGAACGCCATAAGTCAAGAGGATAGACAATCTTTACCGCGAGTAGAGTAATGGCTCCTCTAATTATGCTCTGTGTTCTGTGCAAAAATAACCGCAGTTCATTTGCACACCAGAAAACTGCTGACCACGTGCACGCATTGTCAGGAAAAAACCAAGACAAGTTATTTAGAAGTATAGTGAACTCGTATACGTTGATTTAATGCATGCCCATGTATTGCACATGTGCATTCCTCACGCAAAGCCTCGAGTGATCAAGATAGTCAGTAAACATAACAAGCTTTTGACTACACCTCCCATGGCGGTAGGGTTAGCATGACCTGGCTGGCACTCGTCTGTGCGGGGGGGAGAAACTGGACATTGGTTTCACAGTAACATCATTTTCATATTATCATGCTTAAATTTCAGTTTCCTGAAATATAAGTCTGTCTATTGAATACAGGCGAGGAAGGTAGATATGGAGGTAGGGAGTAGGGAAAGCAGGTAGGTATAGGAAGCAAGGTAGATAGGCGGGTAGGTAGGTAAGACACAAAGGTAGGTAGGTAGGTAGGTAGGTAGGTAGTCACAAATGAATAACCTCACCAAACCTCCATGCAACAACGTAGAGACATCTGGTGAAGAAGGCGTTGCTGTGTTTGTGCTTGCGATGGGCAACACCCCTGTAAGGTTGTCCAACGCACACACACACACACACACACACACACACACACACACACACACACAACATATTGTTCCTTAACGCTGGGCCAGCAAGAGAGGAGGCCCGAGCCACATGGAAGTGATCACTGATCCTGCGTTGCACAGACGCAATGCAAACAGCAACCAGCGCACTATAAACACAGCGAGCGCGGCTGGCGTAAATACCCCGGCCCATGCACACAGTCCATAGCAACCAGCAGATCTTAAGCATGTCCTGCAGAAACTTGAAGAACAGACAGGCAGACAGGCAGGCAGAGAGACAGGCAGACAGACAGGCAGATTTAGACAGGCAGGCAGACAGACAGAAAATGAGATGAAGAAGAACAAATAAAGCCAATAGTATAGGCCTACAGCGACTAAAACTTATTATGACCTTTCCCACTAAATAAATAGGCTTTCTAGAGGTTTTCTAAGTGTCCACCAGATGGTGATGATGAGGAGGATCATCCATGCAGGCGTCTCTCCACCAGTGTTTTCCTTCAAGCAGTCAAAACCATTTCCACACTGACACAACTTAGATAGCTGCATGCTGTAATCAAGATAGGCTTCTCACACGAGGGTGGCATTTCAAATCTAATTACAATTACAAATACATATATATATATATATTTTTTTAATATATTTTTTAAACATTTTTTAAATTTATTTTACATTTTTATCAAAGGTTTTCTTTTTGACTGGGTCGACTTTACAGATAGACATAAACAAACTAATTTCACCTAAATGTACATGTACACGTTCATGTAGCCTACTTTCCTGCTTTTACTTCCTGGTTGTGGGAGGAGCCCACACTGTTGCTCTCTCGTTGAGGAAGTTGCGCAACACCGTAAAACCCCAGCGTGTACCAAACAGTACCCAGTACCCATCATGGTCCGGTCTGTCCAGCGACCACATAGACCAGACCAGACTTAAGACAAAACCATTACAGATGAAGATGAACCGGGACGTCACGCCGACCACGTACATCCGCAGGCTGGACCTCAGCACCCTCCGCAGGCTGGCCGACTTCCTGGACCCGGACGACCGCTGGAGGGACGTCGTGGGTCTCCATCCGGAAGCCCAGCGGGGAGCCCAGGTACACGCAGCTGCACGTCAGGTACGGCTGGTGGTGGGGGGGGAGGAGGAGGAGGATGAGGATGAGGATGATGATGATGATGATGATGATCATTGCTAAGGCCCTGTGTGTGTGTCCTGTCTGTCGGTCTGTCTGTCTGTCTCGTATGTCTGGTCTGTCTGTGTGTGCCGTGTGTGTTGCAGGAGGTTTGCATCCCTGGCCGAACAGGGAAGAGCCCCGACCATTGAGTTGCTGACTAACTGGGGGACGACCAACGCCACGGTGGGCGAGCTCGGGTGGATATTTTGAAGAGCAATAAGTTTGATGGCCCCTGCAGCGTTTGCTCCTGCCAGGCGGTCGCCGACGTCAGCATCACCATCATCATCATCCTTAGCAGCAGCAGCATCAGCGAGCAGCAGCAGCATCATCAGCATCATCCTAATGTGACAGGTGTGTTGTCTGTGTTTAAAACACACACACACACACCACACACACACACAACACACACACACACACACACAAGGGACATATACGTGGATGTATAATAAACCACTTGTCCTTTGATTTGGAGTGCCGCATCAGAGCACTGTATCAGTGTGTCAAGTGGCGCCACAACAAGTGTGGCGAGCGAATGAGGACAACAGCAGCTTGCCACCCAGTGTATCGGTGGTGGTGGTGGAGGCCCAGGTGCATTAGCCTTTGCCTCCGCATCCGGATACGCCAACAGAAACGCATGCAGAGGACAGAGAGGCCCAAGGAGACCCGTTTACACCCAGGACGGGACAGGTAATAACTAATAGACAATTCAATTGAATTGAGTTTATATGCAGCGCTCTAAAATGGTTCGATTCCAGTTAAAGTGCTCTGCTCTCTTAATTTCCCTCTGTAACTCTGTTACAACAGCAAAGGGATCAACATGTAACGTTGACATTATAGAGTAATAATTCATAATGTTTCCAAACGTGTGTGTATACCATAAATATATTAAATTACAACTGGTAACGCCGATACAATTTGCGATACCGCCTTCTTGACAAAGGTCGGTCCGTCCAATAGATGAGCAGTAACACATCCTGGGTTATTTCCGACGCCCCACTGACCGGACCACCTTGTGCTCCTCCATCTGAAAGGTTACCTGAGCGTCTCGTACCAGGAGGCTGGGTGCACATCACAGGCAACTTCGACGACCGGCCGACGTCGAGAGGGCGGGGAAACCGCTCGGGGAAGGAGGCTTCGGAACGGTGGTACAAGGGCTTCGTCGACCCACAAACCCGTAGCCCGTGAAAAAGCTCAGTCCAGTGAGTGAAGAAAAATGCCTCCAGTTGATCATTCAATTCTCATTGAGAGGATGAATGAGTCTCTCTCATTTAAAAATGCGAAACACAGAATGTGATTTATTATTTTTACGTAGGAGGAAGACACTTTTAGTGGGAGGAGTTACGACGTCAGTTCCAACAAGAGATCCAGACTCTAAAGATCGTAAGCTTTCTCCGTCTATCTCTTTATCTTTTATACATCTCTTTGTCTATATCTAGTATATAGGGATTGGTATGACTGAAGCCATTTCATCCGCTGGAGAGGGTGGTACCTGACGAATGTCTGTAAACAGGCATCTCAATCATTTTTTATGAACGCCCCGTAAACTATTGAACCAAGCGGCTAATGGAAGAGCCGGAGGGCATCCACCAATTAACCTCCTCTGTTGCTTTCCCTGTTGACTGAGTGAGGGTTATTTTTTTTTCCTGCAAGGAGATTACATAGTTAATTTACATAATGGGGATTTAATGGGCCATTATTCGATTCAAGGCCTGAGGACAAATAACAATTTGAGGTGTTGATATCGGCTTGCGACGCCTGAGCGGGCGCGGGCGAAATTCAAAATGATTGCTTTGTTTTTTTTTAATGTCGGCACGCTTTACTTCCACAGTTTTGAAACATCAAAACTTGGTGGACATGGTCGGCTTTTCCTGCGACGGAGATTACCCTGTCTGGTGTACGTCTACATGGCCAACGGCTCTGTTCTGGATCGGCTAGCTTGCATGGTAAAGTCACGCGGTGCCTGGCTGCTGTTGACATGCTCTCCACGAGGGAAGCGGTGACGTTATGCGGATGAAAAACATGAACATGTGGTTTTGTTCATTTCCCTCCAGGATGAAAGCCCTCCTCTGTCGTGGAGCAGGAGGTGTTTGATTGCCACAGGGAGCGCCAGAGGTTTGGACTACCTCCACACCAACCACCACGTCCACAGGGATATTAAAAGGCAATTTAGTTATATTGGCATATATTGTCTTCCCACAAATGATGACACGATAATTGGAGTATTCCATTACTTCTCAATGTTTCAGTTGCATTTGTTGTCGCTGTCGATTCATTTATTACTCCATAGTTTCCTTATCCATTACCGTCAAATTGTTTGTGTCCGCCAGTGGGAACATCCTATTGGACGAGAACTTTGTGGCGAAGATTTCCGACTTCGGGCTGACCAGAGCGTCGGCCACGCGATCGTCGGCCACCGTGCTCACGGAGAGGATTGTGGGTACGCGTGCGTACATGGCGCCCGAGGCCCTGCGCGGCGAGATCACGCCCAAATCCGACGTGTTTAGCTTCGGAGTGGTAGGTGCTTCTGGTCTGTAGACACGCAAGCGCACACACACACACACATACATACATTTGAGTATACTGTGGGCTATTAAGGGGCTAATCAATTACAAGGGACACATAGCGAACAACTGAGAAGTTTAGCTCCAAGTTCGGCTCTGCTAAAAAGACTGACGATATTTGAATTCCTGCCCGTTCCTGGCGGTGCTTAGTGTCTTTTAGGGCCCATAACTAAATCTAGATCTGACCCATAACTGCTTGACTGCAACGTGAGAAGAAAAACGGCGTACAAAAATAACAGCGTAGCATCTAATATTAGTTTCCAGCAGCAGCAGCCTTTCTCTACACATGAATTGTAAGATAAAAGCCCCACTTGTTCGTTCCGTGCGGCGTTTACACCGC
>JAOPHQ010004919.1:0-5000 GCA_030340625.1 Merluccius polli
TGCTGTTCACTGAATATATTGATGTATTTTCCATTAGTAAAAGCCAGAATAAAATATGTGTACTTAGTGTGGCTGCAAATAGAACAATGAAAGACTGAAGCAACAACAAGCTATCAGCACATCACATCGGTGAAAAGAACAGTTGACACTGTTAAACGCCCCTCGGAAAGCCAAGCTAAAAGTGCAGCCTCGACAACTAATTAATCAAAAGTGGCAGTTCTGCCCAGATAATTCATCTGTAGAGTTTCACTCCACTCTCCTATTTTTATTTGACCAGATTTCACACTGCTACGAAAGGCTCTTCTGGAGCGAACCGGTCTGTCTAGAAAACAACTGCAGATCGACTCGGCGGTCCACCTCTCTGGCCACAAGCTGTGATTCTGATTGACTTGGTGATGTCCATTTGTTCTGTTTATAGTCACAATGATAGCTATAACTTCACTCTAATGATAGCAATCACAATGCTAAGAAGTCATTCTCCTCAAATTGTGTTTCGATCGCACGACATGTGCAGGAAGCGAACTGGACGTTCTGAACTTTCACATTCTAGCTATTATTTAGCCTCACTATTGGGAAGCCCAGTGCAGGCATTTGGCAGTGGTTTCCTCATGTCAGGTCTTCCATGTTGTAGACCTATATTACAATCTTTATTTTTGTGTTCATGGGCTGCAATTTTATCGATGAATTTATTTGAATCTGTCAATTATTATTCTGATTATATAAAAAAAAAAAAGTATAATGGCAAAATGCCCATCCTATATTACCAGAGCAGAAAGTGATGTTTGAATTACATTTCTGAAGCTATACTGCCTACAACTCTTTTTGACACTTTTTCTTGTATTTTTGAATGTTTTTTTTGTATCCTATAGGGTACCCATGATTGGCTGATATATCACCATTCTGCTTCATGACTTCCCCTTCCTATTTCTTGTCCTGGTCCAATTTATTCTCTGATAATAGAGTAAATGGAAAAACATAAATATTTAGATGAAAAATAAGATGACGCAATTACTGGGTACTCCCCTGTGATGTGTTTTAAAAAAAATATATATTAACATTATATTGTTCTGAGGTAGTCCGTTTAGAACGGACAAATTAGAAAAGCCTCTTCACGCTGCTCTTGACATTGATATTGATCAATCACCCGGTAAACTCCACTCTTGGCTCAGCCACAAATTGAAATCCAGCTCTCTCTCTCTCTCTCTCTCTCTCTCTCTACTCTCTCTACCTTTCTCTCTACCTCTCTCTCTCCCCCCTCTCAGTCTCTAGTCTCTACCCCCCTCTCTCTCTCTCTCTCTCTCTCTCTCTCTCTCTCTCCCTCCCTCCTTTTCTCCCCCCCCCCCTTCCGCTCTCTCTTTCTTTCTCCTTCTCTTTCTCTCTGTCTCTCTATTTTATTTGGATCATCCCTCCTGTGGCCTGGTCATTTTCATGCAAAAGATTGCCTTTTGCATCCCCTCCCGCCTTGAGGAGAATACAATGAATAGATTGATTAGGCAATATCATAATGGGAATAGGGTAATGAGTCTGTCAATCACCCAGGGACACTTGGCTGACAGAATATGTCTGGTTCTACCTTAACATTTCTCATTTTGTCAGTGGGCAAAACGAAGGCTAACAACACACTAACAGGACATGGAATGGGAATTCTTTAAATCGAAAGAAACACGAGGACGTCGGTGGTGTTGCTTGCGTTGGATATTTGTTGCATGTGTTAAACAAACAACAACAACAACAAAACTAAAGATTGTGTACATATGCAAGGATTTTAAAATAATTATCCACCTATTATCCTAGCCCTGATTATCCAAGTTTAAATAAGTTACAGTCAAGCCATCCAACTTTTAGCCCTTTTTACTGCAAACATTCAAATATGTGATTTAAGTGGACCATTAAGTGAAACATGAAAAAAAAAAAATATATATGTATATATATATATATATGTATATCATAGCCATTTTTGATGTATGGATATGACTGCATTGCACTGATTGTATGACATAAATCGTAATTCGTCATTCAAAACACTTTTGTTTGTTTGTGCCTTACACATGCCGAGCAATGTTTTAAAAGTCTAGCGCTATCATTTTATTTTTTTTTAATGATTTAACATATTTTTTGACCGGATGATGAATTAAACAGTGAAGCTGATAACAACTTTTAGCCCCTTGCCACATGGTGAGTAGCTGCATTATAAGTCAAGCCATCCTGCCTCTCCACTCCTACCATGCTTTCTGAACGCCCCTGGGAACATTATAGTGAATCACAAAAATGCACTCATGAATTCAAAATTAAGTGTCATTCCATTGTTTACACCCCTATGTGTAATATAATGTTGAGTGGCTGGGGAGTAACTTGAAGTTGTGCTCATCTTACAGATGTAAGTGCACCACAGACCTTTTAGCACAACACCTTGACCCCATTGAACAGCCAGCAGCATGTGGGAATATAAACCATGGGTACTCCTCCTCTTCCATGTCTCCCTGTTTGTTTTGCCGTTTTCCGCTATCGAGAGCATAATCGCTTGTGTCTGATGCCCGGGACCATTTGTTTTCTATGGCTCCACGCGCCATAAACTGTCAACCCGGGTTCAGCTTGACCCAGAAGACAGTTGGCCTAGAGAACAAATGGGTGCATTAATAACCCTTTCCCGTCACAGCGCAGTTTCGCCTGGTGATCAATGTTTTGCTTGTGGAAGTGGTCTGTTTGTATACGGAGAGAATAGGTGTTTCCTCCTCTCTCCAAGGATCTTGTGGGTTTTCCTGAAGATGTAAGAAAAAAAAAAGTAAAGTAAATGAAAAGGCGAGACTGTTCCGGGTTACAGGAGAGGGTTTTTTTTCTTTTTTTTCTGCTTATAGGTGTGGTTTTTTTTGGGGCAATATTGACGATGGCACTGCTGCTCGATAGTGTGTGACTACGTTCATGCACCGTTGATGTGCACTGTAATCAGCGCACCTGAGTGCTAATGCATGAGTTTAAAGGTACACAGTGTATATTCTGTGTGTATGTGTGTGTGCTTTTTTTTTCGTTTCGCGTGTGCGTGTACCTTGAAAAATGCTGAATGTTCAGCCAACTATCGATTTGGGCAAGGCTCCCTCCAGGATGATGAGGAGGTGTGTCCTCTAAAGTGGCTATTATGTGAAATCAGTTGCTGCTGACTGATTCCACATGCTCTATATATTCATAGATTGTGCTTCATCCCCTACATGTGGCCCTATGTTCATATCGCCCACTTCGCCCCAAACACAGAACAAAAACCTCAAGACATGCATTTAATTTCCACTTAATGTAACAATGATAGTGATTTATTAAAATCCTACGGTGGGCGGCATAATCTGTCCCAAGCATCTCCATAGCATGCACTTGAGTTACAAATGCAACCCTAAACTCAAAGCATGGTCTTTATATACAAACACATGTTTTCCTTATAAAAACCCATATTCAAGTATTCAACATTTAATCAAAAACCGCCACATTAGCTAAAGACAACATGCCTTGTAGCTGATAGCTGATCTAGTTGCACTCGATACCAAACATAATTTAACATGAAGGAGAAATAAGACAGAAAAGCAAAGCACATCCAAGTTTGATCCAACACCACAGAGGACCACAATGGAAATAAGTCCTGGACCTTATTGTGTTTTTATCCTCAATTGTGTTTTGTTGATGTCTTTTAATGTCTTTTAATGTGTTTTACTGTCTTTTAATGTGTGTAAGACATTTCTGATACATTTCAATAAATCAAATCAAATCAAAACAGCCCCCCGCAGTGGTCCGGTCTGTGCCACCATTTTGGTAGCCATCATGTGTGCAGGCAATTGTACTCAATACTACACCTCAGCAGTCCGTGACCTCGCCTTAATGTGTGTTATTTATTATCCATCAACTTTTAAATTCCATTCCAGGCATTTAAATGTAGTGCCCTGACCGCTGTCTAGTCTGATGAAAATGTTCTCATATTAAATTAGAAGTGCCTAGTTCTGTGTAAAGTACCACTCAAATGGAAATGTGATGAATAATGTCTTGTGACATTGATTGGTTTGTCATAACATCACCTTGCACTGCAATATTTTTAGATATTTTTTTATTTTTTCTCTCCAGGAAATGACTAAATGTTTGCTTGTCCATAGATGGAGGACTTTGCAGCATATAATTCTAAAAAAGTATTTTTTTTCGATTGCCTGGTCGAAGTGGTCTTGTTGACATTTAGTATGCATGTCAACAAGACCAACACCCACCCAGTCAAGAGCAAATCACTAGTTTTAGTTTAACATGAAAACCCTGTGTGTGTGTGTGTGTGTGTGTGTGTGTGTGTGTGTGTGTGTGTGTGTGTGTGTGTGTGTGTGTGTGTGTGTGTGTGTGTGTGTGTGTGTGTGTGTGTGTGTGTGTGTGTGAGTGCATGGGGGGGGGGGGGGGGGGGGGCACTGTAGCAACAACTACATGATGTGTATGTTATTAGCAATTACAACCCAATTGTCGCTTCAACTTGCTTACAATTAATCCTAATTGCAGAAGACACACACACACCATCTCCTCCGTCCATCCACATGCATTTCTGGGGGGTGCCGACGACGTGACTCCAAAGCGTGCATGCGCGCACACACACACACACACACACACACATGCGTGCACACCAGCATGCATTATTAAAGAGATCTGGTGGTTCTATTGAGCAGAGCCAGACACCCAGCCGGGCCCAGCCCAGCCTGACCATGGTGCGCTCTAATGGGAATCTCATGGTCTGATGCCTCGCGCCGCACACAGCTGCCGCCGCCACGATGTATAGCAGGGCCCCCCTGCAAAGAGCGCTCCAGCTGTGGGAGCTGACGCAGGGAAAATGAACTCCAGTATCCAACAACAGAGCGGCTATGGAGTAAGGATGTATCAGGAGGCGAGGGGCGGACGCCGGACGGGTGGGGTGTAGAGGAGGGGGGGCGGTAGTGGAGTAAGAGCGAGGTGAAAACAACCCCGTGTGTCCGATGATGATGATGACGAAATGGGGC
>JAOPHQ010004919.1:7500-10000 GCA_030340625.1 Merluccius polli
ATCGCTTCAAGAACCTTAATTAAGCAATCTCTTACTACCATGTACTTTTATTAGCAGCAGCTTTTTTTCCTTCTTCTTTTTTCCCCCTTTTTTCTATTTTTACACTTTCTGCACCGGTTACCTTTTAAATTGTCTGTGAAACTGTGAAATAACGACTTTTAAGTCCAAGCCGCAGGCAGCAAAGTGGACACCTCTTGGCCCAAAAACAACAAGTTGTCCGGTCCCGGCGGGCGCCTCAGCGTGACGCCCAAATGACTGCCCCTTAAATAATAAGTTCTCAGAGGGTCAGGCGAGCTCAGGTGCTTCTCCCAGAGTCGCTCGGCTCACAGATAATGCCCTCAATGTACATCATAGATTCTCCAGGGCGATAGTTGCCATGGGCGCAACACCTCTCACTGAAATCCTCAAATTTAGCCCGCTTTGCATCGGCTGGTTCTGGTTTCACGAGCGTCGTGTTGTTGCGTTGTTACTTTTGTGATAGTTGTCGTTTTTTGGTGGATGATTTATCATCCCTTCCTGCTTAGCAATTAGAAAATCATATATAGCCCTAGACTATATTTAGTCTAGGGCTATATTTCATGAAATCATGAATATCGGCCCTTTTTCCTTGTCCGTTCTGCCGGCTGTTAAACACGCTGAAAGGGTGTGTGTGCATTATAATCGGGGGGGTGTATCATATGTGCGTATTATAAGCATACATACACTTCCTTACACGTTATTATGACACAAAGAATAGTGCACAAATAAAATAACTACTAACTAATGACTACAACACGTACAAAACTGTTGACATATTCCTTCAGCAGGATCCACACTGTGAGTATAAAGCAGCGCTCGGTGCAGACATGCCTGTGGCAGAACAGAGCCGTTTGCAGGCAGACGATCTCATTGGTCCAAGCCCAGTTGACCTCAGGCTACAACACCATAAACACTGTGTTTCCGTTGCATCCGTTTAAAAATTCCGATAACATGATGTGAATCTCTACTAGTAACGCCGCCGCCGCCGACCGCTGATTCATCCTCCCCCCTCCGCCCCCCCCTCTCCTCCTCCTACACACGATGCGGCCGGCCAAGAAACCAAACGGTTGGGTTCCTGCGATGGGCTGCGCTTGTCTATCATGGCGCCGGCGGTCTCCCCCTCCAGTGCCCATGGTCGAGTGCGTTTGCTTTGGCTGTAGGGCTGCAGCTATTTTCATAGTCGATTCATCGATCAATTTGTCAATCAATCATTCATTCTGTCTAGAAAATGCCATCACAAGTTACCAAAGTGATGTCTTCAATGTGCTTGCTTTATCTGACAAGCAGCCAAGGAAAAACTAAATTATTCATTTTATAATGATCCGTGAACCAAACATTTGAAGTTCTGAAGCATCAAGCAGCAAATGTTTGGTATATCATACATTACCTAAACGATAAATTAGTTATAAAAATTAGATACGATTAATGTTCTCGATCGATTGACTCGTCAATTAATCGACTAAAATCGTCGCAGCCCTAGTTAGCTGCTGTTGCTGGCAAAATCAAAACGCCGCTGTTCTGGGCGACAGCTGTCAGTCACCGCCGTCATCACCTGTCCTTAGCATACACACGCAGGCTCACTGACACGCACACATACTCATGTACGCACACACACTTAACTGAGAAATGGTTAAACATGGCATGCACACACACACACGAGTTGGTATTTCCCTCCAGGCGCTGGCTCTCTTGTTAGTCATCCGTATTTTACCATCACTCTCTTTTCATCCTTCCATCTTTGTCATTCGTCATTCTCGGTGGTTTACTCCCAGCAGTCCCTTTCCACCACCTCTCCATCCCCTCTCTATCTCCTTTGTATCCCCCTCCCCTCCCCTCCCCCTCCCTCCCCTCCCTCCCACTCCTCCATCCATCCCTCTCTCATTGGCTAAAGCTTGGGATGTAGCGCACCAGCCACCCGTGAGATGAGCGATTTAGTAATTGTGCAGCTGGCAGAGCAGGTGTGTGCGTGCCTGGGCTACGCTACGCTATGCTACGCTAGTAGACATAGCGCGCCACGGCGGCGGGGCTATACGGTCGCCCCCCCCCAGCACAGAGGTGGAGGATGTGGACCAACCGGTGAGGAGGATAGGCTGGCTGCAGGTGCAGGTCTGGAGGTCTGGCTTGCCTGGCCGACAGAAAGAAGAAGCATCTCAATGAAAGAGAGAACACATGAGGAGAGGGATTTGGCTCTCGGTCCGTTGTGGCTCATGGATTGCACGTAGAAAATCGTTAAAAAAAAAAAAAAAAAGACATGGAAATGGAAAACACAGCAGCCATTGCCACAAGAGTGACGGGGATTTTGCTGCAGGGGAAACATCAGCTGAGAGCAAAGGGAAAGAAAACAAGAGAGACGGGGGCGGAAAAATCCGCAATTAGCGTAATTAGGAGAGCGGCTTTAGCAAGCCACTGACAATATGTCACCTCTCATTACCAAGCATACGCAAACAGAGCAAAACTAATGCAAGGCAGCACCCATTCTCCG
>JAOPHQ010004919.1:15000-27500 GCA_030340625.1 Merluccius polli
AGAGAGAGAGAGGGAGAGGGAGAGGGAGGGAGAGAGGGAGGGAGGGAGAGAGAACGCAGAGGAAGCAAGAAAAAACATATTTGAGAGAAAGATAAATATGAAGAAATAGGAAAAAGGGGGATGGGGCTAGAGGGAGGGAGCAGAGGGAGGGAGCAGAGGGAGAGAGCAGAGGGAGAGAGAGAGTGAGCGAGAGGAGAGTGAAGTAGATGGATAGGGAGACAGCCCAACTGGCATAACGAGGCTGTCGGCCGAGGTTGCATCATTGGATGGCATGTTTTGCTGGCAAGTGCTGCAAAGGGAAGGTCATTAATTGACATGCTATAAATTTGCCTCGGCTAGCGTTGGCTTCTGACTCCAGTGCTGTGGCAGCCAACTCAGAGCCGAGAGTGAAACCAGACTCCCTCTCCCATCTCTCTCAACCCCCCCCCCCCCCCCCCACACACACACACTCCTCCACATCTCTGTCACCCCCCCCCCCCCCCCCCCACTCCTCCACCGCCCCTATCCGTCTCCCCAACTCATTAGAGTCCCCTACTTTTAGACCTAATTATGAGTAAATGTCTGCACATTTAATGAAATTCTCTTAGAGAACAGACAGAGCAGAGGAGGAGATTCACTGCTATGGTTCAGATTTTGTTTTCTAAATGCCAAGCAGTTGGTGTACAGCAAATGGTTTAGTTTGCCAAGCAACTTTGGAGCTGTTTATGAATCCTGTTTGAAAAAAAAAAAAAATGTTTGATACAAATTGATATTAATTAAGCATATGCAAACAGCTTGGTACACTTGTTAAGGCGTCTACAGTAAGAACACAAGGGAAAGTTACGAAAGGCAAAAATAAATTAATTTCTTCCTCCCAGTATTGTTTGCCTTTGAGGCAGAGAGGAATAAACAACATGTTTTTTTATCTTTGAAGTCGTCTCTCTATAGCAATGCACACATTTAATTGGAAACACACACCAAAAACCCACTATCAATTGAAATGCAATTTTAAGTCAACTTCAAATTCATTCAAAACACAACAGTTTAAATTGGTCCTTGAACTTTTATCCTTGATCCTTGATACTCTTATCCATTTCTTATTTTACAGCCCGGTTAACAACGTTGTGTTTCAAATGGAACAATGACAAAAATGAAATAGTGTGTCCTCCCCAATCCCAGTGTTGTACTTTATTCTCTTGTTCCAACACAGATATGTCCAGATGTGACATGTGATTGAACTGAGGGGAAATCACCTTTGTCAGTCCTTTTTCCCCCTGTTTTTTTCTACTTTGTGAAATGTCATCCGTGTCATAACCCCTCACAATCACAATCACAGGCATTCACTTGCTCATCCATCGATGATTCGCTTCCCAGAGCCAAGTCTCTTCATGTCCCACTCCTCTTGTTCTCCCCTCATGGCTGTTTAAAATAACTCAAAGCCACCAGATGTCACGGTGTGTAGGCTGCTCGGAAAACAGGGAGTCAAGAAGGGATGGAGGTAGGATGGGAGGGAGGGAGGGAGGGAGGGAGGGAGGGAGGGATAGATGGATAGATGGATGGGAGGGAGTGATGGGAGGAGTGGAGGTAGGGAGGGAGGGATGGATGGATGGATGGATGGGAGGGAGGGATAGATGGATAGATGGGTGGGAGGGAGTGATGGGAGGAGTGGAGGTAGGGAGGGATGGATGGAGGGAGGGAGGGTGGATGGGAGGGAGGGAGGGATGGATGTAGGAGAGGGAGGGAGGGATGGAGCAATGGCGGTACGGATGGGAGGAAGGGATGGATGAGAAGGAGGGAGAGAAAGAGGGATGGGGGATGTAGGGAAGAAAGGGAGGGAGTGAGGAAGGAAGCAATAAAAGGACAACAGATGGAAGGAAGGTAGAGAAAGAACGGCTGGAAGAAAGGAAAGCACTTAAAGGCAAAAAAATACCCTAGACACTCAAATGTTTCACTCTCACTAGTATTTGCAGTGCTATCCAGTTGTGTTGCGTGCTTGTTTACTCCGTGGCTGTTTGCATGCGTTGTTTGATTTGACAAAAAAGTTATTCTTCTGAAGAGGAGCGACTCCTAACAGCAGGACGACTTTCAAAGCAAAAAGGCAACTCCTGCGGTCAACCAAAACGGTTTAACCTTCTCTTGAGCTCTTTTCTCCCGAGCTTTAGTGCGCTAGTGTCTGACGCCGCAGACCACCGCCGCGGTCATCGGATTGTCCAGTAAGTCTGAGGAGAAACTATTTCTGGACCAACCAGCTCCCTCAGGCACAGGCGGAGGCGGAGAGGGGGGTTATAAGTTCCCCCCCGCCAGGCACAACACACTGAACTATGTGTGGACCGCCCATCTTTCGACTGAGAAAACTTTACAGGTTTTCATCGCCCCTCATACGGGAGGGGGGGGGGGGCATATATTTTTGTTGTGCCTTGTAAAGGCTTGCCACAGAGACGTATGTCTGCCATTGGTGTTGTCAGATAGAAACATAAAGCCTTCTCATGGTGTGCAGCTCGCCTGCCTTTCTATCATTATTTTTTCGGATTTATGTTTTGTGCGGTTGTCTTCTGTTCCCTGTCTTCCCCCCCCACTGTGTCGCTCTCTACCTCCTCTCACTGTCTATCTGCTATCTGCTGCATGCCCAGTGTCTCTCCTCTGCTGCACTAGCCGGTGTTTGTTCGAACTATTAGAGGTGTGCGCGGAGTAGGGCGTGTTGTTACCTCGTTGGGTGGAATTAATTGATTCACGCTTTTATCCAATTAGTGCTCCCTCATGCAATTAATCAGCCGGCCAGAGAGTTAGGGCCGCTCTGCCGACGCATCACAAGGCAGACACCCACTACTTAGGGACTGAGGTGGCCATGGTCTCTCTCTCTCTCTCTCTCTCTCTCTCTCTCTCTCCCTCTATCTCACTCTTTCTCTATCTCACTCTTTCTCTCTCTCTCTCTTTCTCTCTCTCTCTCTCGTTCTCCTCCTCTATCTCTCTCTCTCTCTCACTCTTTCTCTATCTCACTCTTTCTCTATCTCACTCTTTCTCTATCTCACTCTCTCTCTCTCTCTCTCTCTCTCTCTCTCTCTCTCTCTCTCTCTCTCTCTCTCTCTCACAGTCCCCGACACGAAAATATTAATTTATCTATGTTGATTGTGTGTATCAAATAAATCTACAATGTGAGTTTTATTTAGAGAAATAAGACATTATTTGTATACGGACTTCGTAATTGGACCATGTCATTTATTATACCTTTTTTCTTCTGTCTCTCTTACAGACGTCCTTGTCCATGGCAGTTCAACGCCTCAAAGAAATCCAGCCGGTCTTTAGGAAGGATCCCTTCACCTGGATGCGGTGGTCCAGCGAAGGGACACTACTGTAGATCGTCTTGGAGATCAATCCACAACACTCAAGGCGATCAATCAGACTCTGTGTTGCCAAGAGGAAAATCAGTGGCCCTTTAATTACCTCAAGTATTCTCAACCAGACGGGATTGCTTGCAGTCGGACGAGCCAGAACCACATGCTCCATAGAGACGCATCGCTACAGCACAGCGCTTAATACTGCTCAACAATCACAGATGGGAGATCACTGTTGTTGAACCACTGAGTATAAGATGTGGAAGGCAGACATTTTGAACTCTTCAGTAATAGACTCATTATTTTGTTTCTGGCTGTTTGTTTAAATCATTCTCGTTGTTTTTGTCTTACTTTAGTTTATTTTTATTTTTATCAATGTCAAGAAGTAAAAGGAAAACCAAGTGAACTCGATGTTACCTTCCTGTTCTTTCACTTTGTTTTTTTTTTTAAGTTGCCGTATTTTAGTATTATGAGGCTTATCATGGCGGCGGGCGGCGCTGTAGAGGGCTCAGCATGACTCCAGATCCCGCATTCGAGACGCTACCTCTGGAGCCGCGCCGCTCTCTGACTCAGCTCCCCATCCACACCCACGGACAACAACCCCACATAATGCCCCCGAACCTCGAGGATTAACCCCACCGACTTGCAGAAACAAGCGTTTGTTTGAAGTTCTTCTCACCCCACAAGTGGAGCTGAGCCGGTCTGTTTGATAACGGCATTTTCGTCCCCCCTTCAAAACTACAACCGTTGTTTTCCACATCCTCCAACATCACATGTAGAGCCAAGAAGTATCTGTCAACTGTTTTTTTTTTCTTTCTTTCATTCTTTCCCAGCCTTTTGTTTATTTCCCACTTAAAATGGCTCCATGTTGGAAAGTGAGCACCTGGTTGGCGTTATGGGCGCTGAGTCTTCTGGGGTGCTGTAACTTTGTGTGTTGTAAGAAAACCTCAAGGACTAGTGGATCGGAGAGAGGAGGAGCAGGAGGAGGAGGAGGAGGAGGTGGAGGAGGAGGAGGTGGCAGCGAGGAGGAGCCGGGTCTCATGTCACATGAGCGGGTGAAGAGAGGATGGGTGTGGAACCAGTTCTTCGTGGTGGAGGAATACACCGGCACAGAGCCGCTCTATGTGGGGAAGGTACAATGCATTTTGGTTTATTCTGCTTTTTTGGTGTTTCTGTGGAATTCATTACAATATTGAACCAACTAACCCATCGGAGCGGGGATGCAAAAGATGGCTTATTTTTGTAGACCGATAATCAGCGGTGTTAATTGGTTATTAACTGATAACTGATCGACTTACAATATCTGGCTACAGTTGCGTCGGCACCTCTTTGTTGTGTTTAAATTCGGTGATAGGTCAGAAAAGTTTGAACAAGTCATTAAACCAAACAAACATTAACCAAAGGAAGTGTTGGAAAACAAAACAGAAATCGGCTGAATTGAGTGTCTCTCCTCTCGGCCTGCTGCTAAGAGGTTTGTTAATATTGATTCTTTGGACCCACAGACATGTTTCTCATTTTAAAATCCGATGTAGTTTCAGCTTGTAATGAAAGTTGGGAACGGTAATGGGCGAATTCTCTACAAAGGACAACAATCTAATTTATTTCCCTGCGCAGCTGTTACTGTAATCTTGAAAGATGAGTGGAGCGTTGCGGAACAAACACAAAACAAATATTGCACTGCGTATTGGATTGATTGAGACTCGGTGTGTGGCCTCATTAGCTAAATCTTATTTTAACAAAGTTACTGCACCCCAGCTCTTCAAAAAAAAAAAATCATACTAAAATCATATTTCTCAAAATAAAACAGAATTGGCACAGAGAGTGCGGGTATTAGCTGACATATTTTAAAAACGATCGTCCATAATGAAGATACGTCTAATCCAATCCCGTTTGCAATCCCGCAGTACAGAGCGCCGGCGTGTTTACAGTTGGAAGTACTTTTGACCTCTCTTGGCTCCGCACACTCACATCTAATCCATCAGCCGGTTTCCAAATGAGCCTTAGTCAGTTGATGGAAGTGGACAGCATGTGTGACTGTGATGGTGGGGGGTGGTTATAGGACTGAGACTGTATCCGTGGCGACAGTAGGGGGTGATCAAGGATGAGTCATACATCATTCAGGCTCATCATTTTCTATTATTTTCATTATGACTTGCCGGCAAATGAAAACTGCAAACTGTTACGCACATATGTATACCAGCGTGGTATAAAATAAATCGCCTTGTTTGCCACAGCATGACTGGGCGGTATAATCATTGTGCTGAGTGTGCTGATATATGGCAGGAAAATGACCAACGCTACGGCCGGCATGTCAGAGAGAGAGAGAGAGAGAGAGAGAGAAGAGAGAGAGAGAGAGATAGAGATAGAGATAGATAGATAGATAGATAGATAGATAGATAGATAGATTAAAAAAAAACCTTTGCCCATGGCATGTCTTTCTTTTTCTGCTGTTCAGTATAGGGACACCTCTTGGTTGTCATAACAGCCCCCCCCCCCCCCCCTTTCTCCCCCCTGCATCTGCTTGGTGTCACCCCCCTCATATGGGTCAGGTGTGTGTCTGCTACTGGACCTTGGGCGGCGACGTGTCCCACCATGCATCTCTGACACAGATGCAGAGTTTTCCGGGAGGAGGTGGAGGGCGGGTCAATGAGAAATGAAAATGGTGGGAAATAAATTGATTTGATAGGACAAGGATGAATGTAAAGGGGGGGCATGGGGGGGGGGGGGGGGGGGGGTGGAGGAGCAGGAGGGGCAGATAGTGACAGACACAGATGGATTGTGGGAGCTGGGATGTTAATTGGTGATTCATTACAGGAGAGGGTGAAGGGGAAACAGTAAAATGGCATTAAGTGTGTGTGTGTGTGTGTGTGTGTGTGTATGTGCATGTGTCTATGTGTGTGCGTATATGTTTGTGTGTGCTGTGTGTGTGTGTGTGTGTGTGCGTGTGTGCATGTGCGTGTGTTTTCCTCGCCGCCGCCGCTGCTGGACGGCTGATATTAAGATTTTAATTAGAGCAATAGAGGATTAAATACAGGCGTTGAGCCTCCCTACCGGCTCCGGTCGTTTACAACAAGCTACTTTCAGATTAATATTTCGCTCCAACTCAGCAAACTTGCCAAGCCTGTCAGCCGCACACGCAGGCCGCCATTACTCTGCTAATGAAATATGATTTAGCCCTAACATGGTCACTCACAGAGCAATGAGCTCGCTGCTTGGTTCACTACGTTTGCCCTAATGAATCCTTATGGGGTTCATATGACAGCTCAAATAATGTTGGAATTATTCCACCCTGTACTTATATGGAAGGGTATTAATGATTGCATATGGACTAGGGAAAATATATTACATTCGAATAAATGTACGTGCTTAAGTGGCAGTTACGTTGTTCTACCTAAAGCAATATTAACAGGATGAAACGCATGCTTCTGAATGTCAAGTGTGTTTTTTTTTTTTTACTATTGTCATTCAGAATGACGATAGTTCTCTCTTTTGTGGACTACAAAGGCACGTTTTGTTTTGTTTTTTTGTTTTTTTCCTTCTGGAAATGCTCAATCAATGTTAGCAGTGATAAAGTGAAATGGGACATGGTGTGCATTGTACATACTGTACATGGCCAAGTTTTAGTGTTTTAGTTTTCTTTCTGTAGGACCAAGGGATATATTGATCTGCTATTTTATATATATATATATATATATATATATATATATATATATATATATATATATATATATATATATATATATATATAAAAGCTTTTTTTTTATGGCAAAAGTCCAAACAGAAAGCTGTTGCTGTGCGCCGACTCTGTACTCCATAACCCTGATGTGAAAGACGTGTTTTGTGTTTTTTGTGTGTGTGTGTGTGTGCACCTGTGTGCGGAGACGCTACAGAGATTGACAGAGTCTGCATTGTGTTGCAAGATGGTGCGCCTCTGTGTGTTTTTTCATTTTTTTCCATTGCTGTATTATTCCACCTTTCTGACCTGAATGAATGGTCCTATAGGATGGATGGATGTCCTCATTCTGCGTTGAAATGCATTTAGGAAACAGCTGCGTTGAATCTTTTCAAGTTGTACCCGCGCTTCTCTGTTTATTGCAAAGCAGACCCGGGTCTGGCACAACAGGGGGTCGTCGGCAGGAAACCCAGCCTCTATGGCTTATGATAATGAAGCTGTAGCTTTATGTTTCTCAATGACGAAACGTAATGCTAAATGTCGTATTTATGGGTCGATTAAAGTGGCTCTGAGATGCAGCCAATAAAGGCTTTACTGTAAAGAATGCGTTTGCCTGCAGTATATCATGAGGATTAAAATGGCGGTTTCACATGTTGCAGCAATCAGCAGTTATATTCCAAATAGAGTAATACGTGTGTGTGTGTGTGTGTGCACATGTGTGTGCACATGTGTGTGCGTGCATGAGTCAACCTCATGGCGGTGTGAATGTGAACGCCTGAATGTACACGCCTGCACACGTAAGCAGGTCTGCATGCTCTCGCATGAGTGTGCAACGGTGTCAGATCACACATCTCGCACATATCCACCGAGTCATGGCTGCCTCCTTCTATAGGAGCTATAGATGTAGGTCTATAGGTGTGACATCACACTGCAGTCGGCGAATGAGAACGGAGCAGGTTTTTTTTTTTTTTTTTGGGGGGGGGGGGGAACGACGAGGCTGTCCAACATTGTATTTCAGGCGACTGCAATTCCTCTTGGGGAGATGAAAGTGAATCCAGGTCTCTCTGCCGGGTTATTTTTAAAGTCATGTTATTACCTCACACTCTCACTCTCTTCCGTTCATCCTCCTTTTTCGCCTTGTTGTCCTCTTTTTTTTTTTTTTCTTTCCCCTTCCTATTTTTTTTCTTTTTTCTACTTTTTCTACTTTACTTGCTGTATAACATGTTTTTTTTAAAAATCCATATCCAGTCCTATACATTTACTTTTTCATAAGCCTCTAGTTGGCTCTCGCTGCCTTGCTGGCGCTCTCCAGTTTCAGTAGTCTCTTCTATCTCCATTTCCATGGCTGCCCATCTCAGTGTGAAGTCTCACTACTGCTCTCTCGCTCTCTCGCTCTCTCGCTCTCTCGCTCTGTGATAGACCCACCTTGTTAACCTCTTCATCCATAGGCCTCTTTCTCAGGTTTTTGCAAAAAATAACATACAGAGTAGTCAGTATATTGCCACAACAACAAGGGCTATAAGATGTGTATAATCGGAGATGTGTATAAAAGGAAAGATACCATATGTGAGTGATGTTGTGTGCAAGTGAAATAATCAATATGGATGCTACTGGGTGAATAAAGCCACAACTTACATTGAAGACTTAGTTTCTGCCGGAAATAAAGGTCATGTTTTAGAGTGAATACCGCCTAGTGCATTATCAGTTATCAGGGCCATAGAAAGCACAATATCTGATGCAAAAAGTAGCATAGCGCAAAGAAAGAGAGGTTTTAGTTGAGGTGGGTTTAGGCAGTCTCCAAATAAAAACATTGACAATAAATCCAATGCAAACCAAAGCAAAAACGACAATACAAATGTGATGAGACACAAACAGAGGTGGATATTGTTTATTTTGATCCATAAGACCACATGTTGCCAGCACCATGGCTACCTGCCTCGCACTGCTGGTTTCTCTGGAAGTGGGGCTGGTCTGGTCCATCCCTGGATGGGAGACCAGATGGTGCTGGTAGAGGTGTTGGACGGCCAGTAGGGGGTGCTCATCCCTCTGGCCTCTGTAAGATCCCCAATGCCCCGGGACGGAGATGGGGTCTCTGTCCTGTCTAGAGCACCATCTTTCCGCTGAGACGTTAAAACCGAGGTCCTGACTCCCTGTGGTCACTAAAGATCCCGTGGAGAGTAGGGGTGCTAACTAGTGTTGCACCGATACCATTTTTTGGCCCCCGATACCGATACCGATACCCGGCTGTGCAGTATCGGCCGATACCGATACCATACCGATACCACGCCGGAAAAAAAAAATATATATATATATATATATATACACAAGCTTTTTTTCTTCTAATACTAAAGAACTGCATACTCACTTGGATGTAAAATCATTGCTATCATGGCTTAATTATCATGGGATAATATAGTATAACTAGAGATAATTACTAGTATGTAGCGGGGGGGAATCGGGGAGAAGCCGATTACAGCTTAACTCGTCGTCTGTGATGCGGTCACTGTCTGTCCATTTGAGCGATCTCCCGCCTGTGAGCAAGACGCGTCTCCCTCTCTCTCCTGCTTTTCCCCCCTCTTCTCCTTGTTTGTGTCCGCATGGCACCCCGGGGAGCGGGGGGGGGGGGGGGGGGGGGGCATGGGTGGTGACCGGGTGCGTCGCACCGGCAGGCGGACCCGCTCACTGAGTTTCCCCGCACCGGCGCGTCCGCAGGCGGAGCAACTTTTCTGTGCGCCGCGCGGCTGAACCGCGCGCCCTCCGCGTCTCCGGTGCTTTTTTTTCTTTCTTTTTTTTGGTACTTTGTCGTCGTCGCTTGTCGGTCGGTCAACATGCGCGGCCGGGCGGCCGGAGTGGGCCAATAGGATAGCTGCTTGGCACGGCATGCACTGAACACGTGTGATCACACGCAGCAGTGAGTGAAGGGAGAGAAAGACGCAAAGCGCTGCGTTCCAAGTTTCATATTAGTATATGTAAATGGCATCGGCGCATTATTTGTTCGTACTCGCCGATACCGATGCCAGCATTTTAGCGCGGCATCGGGGCCCCTCCCGATACTAGTATCGGTATCGGTGCAACACTAGTGCTAACCCCGGTGTCTCCATCACTAGAGTAGGGGTGCTAACCCCGGTGTCTCCATCGCTAGAGTAGGGGTGCTAACCCCGGTGTCTCCATCACTAGAGTAGGGGTGCTAACCCCGGTGTCTCCATCGCTAGAGTAGGGGTGCTAACCCCGGTGTCTCCATCACTAGAGTAGGGGTGCTAACCCCGGTGTCTCCATCACTAGAGTAGGGGTGCTAACCCCGGTGTCTCCATCACTCGAGTAGGGGTGCTAACCCCGGTGTCTCCATCACTAGAGTAGGGGTGCTAACCCCGGTGTCTCCATCACTAGAGTAGGGTGCTAACCCCGGTGTCTCCATCACTAGAGGGGTGTTAACCCCGGTGTCTCCATCACTCGAGTAGGGGTGCTAACCCCGGTGTCTCCATCACTAGAGTAGGGGTGCTAACCCCGGTGTCTCCATCACTAGAGTAGGGGTGCTAACCCCGGTGTCTCCATCACTAGAGTAGGGGGTGCTAACCCCGGTGTCTCCATCACTAGAGTAGGGTGCTAACCCCGGTGTCTCCATCACTAGGGGTGTTAACCCCGGTGTCTCCATCACTCGAGTAGGGGTGCTAACCCCGGTGTCTCCATCACTAGAGTAGGGGTGCTAACCCCGGTGTCTCCATCACTAGAGTAGGGGTGCTAACCCCGGTGTCTCCATCACTAGAGTAGGGGTGTTAACCCCCGTGTCTCCATCACTAGAGTAGGGGTGCTAACCCCGGTGTCTCCATCACTAGAGTAGGGGTGCTAACCCCGGTGTCTCCATCACTAGAGTAGGGGTGCTAACCCCGGTGTCTCCATCACTAGGGGTGCTAACCCCGGTGTCTCCATCACTAGAGTAGGGGTGCTAACCCCGGTGTCTCCATCACTAGAGTAGGGGTGCTAACCCCGGTGTCTCCATCACTAGAGTAGGGGTGCTAACCCCGGTGTCTCCATCACTAGAGTAGGGGTGCTAACCCCGGTGTCTCCATCACTAGAGTAGGGGTGCTAACCCCGGTGTCTCCATCACTAGAGTAGGGGTGCTAACCCCGGTGTCTCCATCGCTAGAGTAGGGGTGCTAACCCCGGTGTCTCCATCGCTAGAGTAGGGGTGCTAACCCCGGTGTCTCCATCACTAGAGTAGGGGTGCTAACCCCGGTGTCTCCATCACTAGAGTAGGGGTGCTAACCCCGGTGTCTCCATCACTAGAGTAGGGGTGCTAACCCCGGTGTCTCCATCACTAGAGTAGGGGTGCTAACCCCGGTGTCTCCATCACTAGAGTAGGGGTGCTAACCCCGGTGTCTCCATCACTAGAGTAGGGGTGCTAACCCCGGTGTCTCCATCACTAGAGTAGGGGTGCTAACCCCGGTGTCTCCATCACTAGAGTAGGGGTGCTAACCCCGGTGTCTCCATCACTAGAGTAGGGGTGCTAACCCCGGTGTCTCCATCACTAGAGTAGGGGTGCTAACCCCGGTGTCTCCATCACTAGAGTAGGGGTGCTGCTAACCCCGGTGTCTCCATCACTAGAGTAGGGGTGCTAACCCCGGTGTCTCCATCACTAGAGTAGGGGGTGCTAACCCCGGTGTCTCCGTCACTAGAGTAGGGGTGCTAACCCCGGTCTCCCGGCCAGATTCCCAACCTGGCTCTTGTACCATCATGGCCACCTAATCATCCGCTGGTCTCTAATTGGTTAGTTTCATTCCTCACCTCTCCACTGAGTCAGTGTGTGGTGAGTGTTGCATACTGGCCGCTGTGCGTCACCCAGGTGGTGCTACACACTGGTAGCGGATGAGGTGTCATATCCCCACACACACACACACACACTATGTAAAGTGCTTTGAGTGTCTTGAAAAGCGCTATATATATGCAATTAATTATTATTATTATTATTATTATTATTATTATTATGTTCTGATTGAAGGCAATTGACCTATTTCCTGGGAAACCCTCTTAGCTGCTATACAGTGATTGTAAATACCGTGTGAGGTTTCAAAACGGTGCCCAGACACTGGATTATGGTGGTTTTGTCATGTGATCAACCACAACTTTGATGACATAATCAACAAAGGTATATAAGACATAATTGTCTTACAAAGTTTTTGGCCTCTAGTTCAGCGATGATTGTTAAGAGAGTGATATTGGACTGTTAAAATAAGTGGAGTCTCAGCTTTCATATATATATATATATATATATATATATATATATATGGTGTAGATAACATTATGTCAAATGTCTGCAAGTCGTTGTGGATCACAGAGCTGCGTGTGAAGGCCCAACAACATAAAGCTACCTTTGTGAATAACGTCAAGTGACGACAAGTACGACAAGTGCAGTAGGCAAGCGAGAGGATGTACATCTCTCCATCTCGGAGAAGTCAGACCGATGTTGAAGGTGTTTATCTCTTTCTTTGTCAGAGGCGAACTGAACTCTGCCATCACACT
>JAOPHQ010004919.1:32500-80000 GCA_030340625.1 Merluccius polli
TACAAATGGATAAATAAAGGCATGCAAGCACTCTTATTCCACTCATGTATTCGCGTGTGTGTGTGCATCTGGTTCCAGATCCACACGGACTCGGACGAGGGCGAGGGAACCATCAAGTACACCATCTCCGGCGAGGGGGCGGGCACCATCTTCATCATCGACGAGCTGACGGGAGACATCCACGCCACGGAGCGGCTGGACCGCGAGGAGAAGGCCTTCTACACCCTGCGGGCTCAGGCCCGCGACCGGCTGTCCAACGACCCGCTGGAGCCCGAGTCCGAGTTCGTCATCAAGGTGCAGGACATCAACGACAGCGAGCCCAAGTTCCTGGAAGGGCCTTACATAGGCAGCGTGGCGGAGCTGTCGCCCATAGGTACGTAGGGAACAGGAATGGTTTCGTGAGGTTATTTCAAGACCGGGTATTGGTCCGAAAAATGTTGCATCACGGCGTGAATGTTTTTCTTTTTTTATCCTTTCTCGACTTTATAGTGGAAAAGGACTTTATAGTGTATTCCCCCATACCAATATTAATACAAATATGATTCATATTGATTTCAACAAAAGGTTTTATCTTAAAACACTGGATTAAAAACGTATAAAATACAAGACGTTTCAGTGTTCATCCAAACACCTTCATCAGTTGTTAAGTGTGCACAGGAAGTAACTCTGGCTTTAATACACAAGGCAGTCACATGATCTCATGGCATGAAGTCACATGACTGCTGAGATGTAGTTAATTTTGTGTTTGCCAGAGATTTTCTTTTTTTTCGCAGTATATTTATAAAACATGCTCATCAGCACAATAAATAAATAAATAAAAAAAGTCATATTAATAGATAACGTTGTCACCAAGGGGTAGAGACACAAAAAAAAAAAGCCAATATGCTAAAATCCCTCCCCAGTGTCGCAAAGAAAAGAAAGAGACTTGCAGGAAGGGAAGAGAGGAGAGCCTGGAGAGAAGGTAGCAGCCAGGGAGATGAAAAGCGACGATCAGAGGCGGGAACTCATCGTAAATAGGATGAAAGGGAAAGAGTAAGGAATCTAGGATCGGTCTTGAGCCACCGCTGAATGAAGGGGGGGAGAAATAGGAGTAGGAAAGGGGTTGGGTCGTTGGCTCTTTCCACTGATGAGTATTGTGGTCGCGTCGTCCGCGCCAGTCGTCTTTTGGGGGCAAATATGAGAGAGAGGATTAATGAGCAAAGAGGAGCGGCGGCGCACGCAAATCAAAAGCAGTAAAAGCGGAGGGAGCAGTTCTGGTTCTCGCTGGAGGTGGTGAGCACTGTGGGAGTCTCACATTGCGGCGCAAATTTGGATTTCAAGGTTGTGACTCAACCAAACAACCACATCCTTCACATTCACAAAATAGAAACGAAACACACACACACACACACATAAACACACAAACGCTATAAACAGTTGTTTTGTAGACTGTTCTTCTTCTTTTTTTTTAGATAACCAAACATGGTAATTGATTTCCTTGTGCCTTGCTGTCGGAATTGAATAACATCTGCGTTATTCATAGACTTAAATTCCCAGAGTGGCTTATAAATGATGTGTCTAATTAATTACTCCACTCATTTTCAATGATGGAAACCCAGCAAAAATATCCAGTACTGTAGACCCTTTTAACGCCATGATTACGTCATGATTACGTCGTTACAGCGTTAGCTGGAGGCAAAACAAAGCAACAACTGGAGGCAAACAGAATAGTAGACGACACCAGCTATCAAAACTATGTCATCTTGCTGTGTTGTCGAGTACCAGAAATAAAGTATTGTCTGTATGGATATGTGACTTTGTCATAATTTTGGAAGGTTTGTCATGTCCACCTAATCCGAAATTGGGGAACTATAGGAACAGATTGGTCTTGTAACTGTCTGAACTGAATTAGCTAAGAGAGTTAACCGATCCCATAGATCATATAGCAATTATAGAGTCCAGCGACGTTACATGATTTTGAAAGCATGGCTGTTCCCCTTAGACAGTATTTCTACCATACCAGGGTAGAATACAATCTCATTTTAAGTGTTTATTTTATGGTTTAATGAGATTAGGATGCGTCACATTGAGTCTTCTCTGAGTTTCAACACCGCCACCGTCATTTGAGAGAAAGACATGCATGTCATTTGTTTTTTAGGAGACCTACTGGGGAGAAAAAACACAATATAGAAAATAATACATTCATTTGATTATGTGGCTAAACTTCGGACACTTTCTTGCCCCGTCCTCCCACTTTTCACGTAAAAAAAGTGAAATTTACTATGGCCTATAAGACCATTTACTGAAATAAACGGTGTCTCTCTCTCTCTCTCTCTCTCTCTCTCTCTCTCATGGTTAATTTTGTACCTGTTTTTGCACCTCTTCCAGTAAATAATATACTGTATATAGAAAATATGACAAAATATTTGGTGCCCCCCCATTGGCCAAGTCGCCCGATGCCATATATGGATAATCCTGCCTTGGTTGAGCCAAGACCTAACCTCATTAATAACTTATATTATTCAAGTTTCATTGCTGGACATATTTAGATGAACGTTACATTAACAAAAACCCAATAGCCGGTGTTTGCTACGCGTTCAGGGAATTATTCTGCCTCCGCCCTAAGCCCCGCCCATAAAATAAGGTTATTGTTTAATAAAAGAAAAGGGGTCTATTGGCCTTTTCAAGTAACACTCGCAGCCCCGGAGAGTGAGTGACAGAAAAACTCATTTCTAAACTTGTCTGGGAATTGAAAAGGAGAATTTTCTATGCAGGTGTCAGAAATGAGTATGGCATTAGGTGTCAAGCAATGCGCCGCAATGCCATACTGAAATCATTCATGTGGATGTTTGCATTTGTTTGTATTGGTGTGTGTTTGTTTGTGTGTGTGTGAGTGAGAGAGAGAGAGAGAGAGAGAGAGAGAGAGAGGGAGAGGGAGGGAGAGGGAGAGGGAGAGAGAGGGGGAGGGAGAGAGAGAGAGAGAGAGAGGGAGAGGGGGAGAGAGGGAGAGCAGCGTCATGTGAGTGACAGCAGGGTGGGTGCTGAATTGAGTAGTTCTTCGCTGCTCATGTCTTGTTCAAATTAATTCCTGCATCCTCAGCATAATCCAACCCTGCTTGCAAGAGTGGACAAAGAAAGAAAGAAAGAAAGAAAGAAAGAAAGAAAGAAAGAAAGAAAGAAAGAAAGGGAGAGAGACATAAGGGAGAGGGGGAGTGAAAGATAGCGAAAGTGCAAAATGCAGAGCAAAAATAGAACAGTGCTAGAAGAAAGTAATTATTATTATTATCATTATCATTATTATTATTATTATTATTATTATTATTATTATTATTATTATTATTTTATTATCATTATTATTATATTCTTTATTATTAATAAAGAGCTCAATAAAATGTAGTGTAATAAGACACTGAGGTCCATGTGCCACAAAAGCAATGTTCATAAACCTATTTATTCTTATTTTATCCTTCCTCCCGGGGGGGGGGGGGGCACCGTTGTCAAGGCAGTGGATGGAGGCCATTGTTGTTGCTAAACGGCTTTCACTTCATATGAAAGCCGTTTGAAGTTGTTTTGGACAATTTGTATGACTTTTTCTCTTTCAACATGCTCCCTATACACCGCCAGTGGTGCTGTCCATTTGTGGCTTTAATGTGACGCTGTTCATGTTTAAGTGCCAGTGGGTCTTTTTGTAAACGTGTGACTATGCCTTCTATGATCTTAAATGATCTGAAAAATGCTATGCTAATCCTATGTTTTTGATACGCTAACGCCGCGGTGTGTGGCTGTGTGGAGCTCAATCTGGGGAGCGGTTTGCCCAAAAGGGTTAAGCTTCTCTGACACTTATGTATATAAGTATATATATATATATATATATATATATATATATATATATATATATATATATTACACTTATACAACATCGCTCATACTCAACAAAGTGTACAGAGTATCATAAAGTTGGTATAGGCCGTAACCATGGGGATAATTCCTCACCTCTCCTTAGATCTCTGTCAGCCCCAAAACAATTTTTTTTTTAAATGTCATAGTGGAATATGAGGTGAAACGGGGGCTGCACTTACCCTTTAACACTATTGTCAAGTGTAGACTGTAATGAGAGAACTGCCACTGTCCTCTACTATGATTTATGTTTCATATATTTATTTCCTGAGATCCTATGTCCTGTTCAACAAGTCCTGATACACTGGTGGGTGTCTGAATGAAATGAACTATAGTTATAAACCATAGCTCCACTTCGTCTCAAATACTCGGATCAACAATTCTATACACAGATGAGGTTTGGTTACAAGTTCAGTGTATTTACAGTAGGATTATTGGCCTTAGTATAATCAGCAGACAGACTTTCCCTTTCTGCCTAGCCAAGACTATTCTCCCCTCACATGGATTTTAGTTGGACTTGGATCCAATGCAAACTCTCCACATGGTGCACAAGATGACTTCATAACATAGGTTAGTTATAAACAAGAATAATCCAGAAAATCATTTGTATTCACATAATGAGAAGGATTTAGTTTTAATTGGTTTACATATGACATGTACACACATGTGACACACCAATTGCCATTGTGAGAATAATTACAAGATAATGACATATGTTTGTCCTCAAATAGTCTTTAAAAAAGGTTATTAAGAAAAAAGACATAATTGCATGTATTTTGGATATGGGTGTTTAAATATGTATTCCAAGCTGCATTAATTCAAGGAAAATGCAGAATGTCTCACCAGTTATTTATTCTGAAGACATCATAACGAGACCCCAGACTGCAGTTAACTGAATCCATATTTAGACCAAAGCCACGCACCACCTCCACTGTCACTGTTGCAATTAGTTAAGAAATGCCTTGGCGGGAGGTTTATTACGACCCATCAATAGTGTCCGTACGTAACATTACACTCGTTATGTCACTTAGAGCAAAAAAAGCATTTTAATCATTTAATCATTTTGCCAGCGAGCAGCAGCTCCTGCTCATGGTGGCGCCATGTGGCATCCGGTACCGGAGTTGTTCTCCATGATTACGCAGACACTGATGGACACCGAACGCAGAGAGACAAGCTAGAGACACAAGGCCCGGAAATTGCCTTTTTTTTCATCATCATCCTGTAACCACACAGGGGATAGCTTGCGTTAGCCGTTAGCGTTAGCGGTAGCGCTAGGCCGGCCATGCGCAGTCTGCTGGTTCTTGGTGGCCCAGCCTCATAAGCTGCAGGGCCGCCGTGGATGAAAAAGCGATGGCTGCTGTAGGGGGTGTTCATATCCATACTCAACTTCCTATGCCACGGTCCCTCAGCTCACGTCTCTGTCACAGCTCTGTCACACACACACACACACACACACACACACACACACACACACACACACACACACACACACACGCTTACACACACACACTCACGTGCCCCCCAGCCTCCAAACCTTGACTCACGTCTCCTCCCTGTGTCACGGTGACCAAGGCTGTCTCTCAGCCTCGTTCGTTTCTCTCTCTGTGCCCAACACCCACGACTGAAATAGAAAAATAGCATTTTGTTTGCATTACATCATCATTAGTCGAGTCAACCTCGGGTCGCCTCAAAGCAGCAGCCAGTACAAAGTCTTACCTAGGCCACACACACAAAACATTGATTAAACATTTTCATTAATGCAAACCAAAAAAACCTCATAGGTTTCCTGTTTACACGGGATAAATGTCTAGATCAGGGGTGTCAAACACATTTTAGTTCATGGGCCACATACAGCCCAATTTGAACTCAAGTGGGCCGGACCAGTAAAACCATCGGCTAGAAATAACAACACCTCCACGTCAAGAAGTACAAGTACATTTTGAAAACATCCTGAGATGTCTTAAGAAAAATAAGTGCAATTCAAACCATATGACTTAGTTTTTCCACATTCAATCATTCTACTGTCATGACATGTGCATTACAATTTACAGATAACAGTGGATCTTCAAAGGCACAAAACGTTACTTAGTCACATGTAATTTGGAACTGAACAACAATATTGTTATTTTACTTCTTTGTGATTTGAACAACTTGTCAAGATCTAGAAACTATTTTAATTTTCCATACATTTCCAGTCCTGTGTAGTAATGCTGGCATCACCACACTAACTAAAGTGGAAGCTATTGAGGAAGAGGTTAAGTAACCATTTAAAAATCAAAATGAATGATTTTCTGCAATTTTCACACTTTGCAAAGTCATCCAGTGGGCCGGATTGGACCCTTTGACGGGCCGGTTCTGGCCCACGGGCCCTACGTTTGACACCCCTGGTCTAGATGCTACAACAGTTTTTGAATTTCGATGGCATCTAAGATTCAAAAACTAAATTCAACAACGCGCTCACAACTGCCTATTTACACCTAGTGGGAGTTGATCCCCGCTTGATATGCGCACACACACACATACATTTTTCCAATTTGTACACACGTCCGTGGTTTTCACGATCTTTGAAATCGCAATATGTCCAAGTGCAATATCCAAATCGCAGGAGCTGTCAAGTGTAAAATGTGTAAATGTAAAGTTATAACACCATTATAAATGAAGCACTGTAGTGCCACCGACACATTTTATGTTATGTTATGTTTGTTTGGTACAGACCCCAACAAATGATGCATCATGATTTTAAATCGTTTTCCAGTGAAAATGAAAATTGTGATGTGGTGAAAATGATCATTCCCAGTAATAGTGAATCATATTGCAATCGCAATATCTCGCAAAGTAGTTGCAGTCTGATTTTTTTTTTCCAGCCCTACTTTAGAGGCAGGATTGCGTAGCCGCTTTGATGTTCGACTTCTGGACAAAAGGTGCCGGCTTTGACCTCCGATGTCTGCAGCCGACCTGTTATACCCGACCGTCTGCAATCACAGTGGATAAAAGCATCTGTTGAATAGTGAACATTAGTAAGTTTTAGACCCAGTCAGTCGCCGAGGCAGATTTCCCTCATGGCATCCTGAATATTAGGGGACTATAAAGCCATGTTGGAAGTGGTTTATTTCTATGGTGGTATGAACTCTAACGTTGTGGTCGTCGATGTACTTCTGTTTTGAGACGGACCGCCAGACAGTGCAGTACTTCAGATGTTGTGGGACACATTCAGTGTCTGAAGCCCTTTCGCCCCTCAACTGATACACAGATAACACCGATAACGCCAACAACAACAACAACAACAACATAGACCACTATATGACAATAAAACACTTAAATCTCCTTACAATCCCTCACCATTATCCATCGACTATCCTGTGACACAGAATGGGAGCAGCCAATACAAAGAGGACCATATATAAACCAAAACGGCAAGGGACAGACTAAGTACTGGAAGTGTGACGGCAGTTTTAAGACAATCTGATACCTGTGGAAGGGCTGTTGAAATTGAAAAAAGAGGAGCAAAGCGCCGTGGCCACAGGAGAGCGGAGATACGTTATAAACTGACCATCCTTTCACTTTTATCTCCTAAACAAATAATGGCAAGCTCAGAGACTATATTGGAGTCCAGATTATATTTTTCAGTCTTTTATTTACACAGAGGACTTTACCTCCGTAGAAAGACACACACTCACACGCACGCACGCACGTACACACATGCATATGCGCGCACACACACACACACACACACACACACGCAAAAATGTAATAGGCATGCATGCAAGCTTGAGGATATTTTTGGTTACCCGAGAAATGTTGCAGCAAATGGAGTGTGTTCAATATTGCACATGTTTGAGTGATATACAAATATAAAGATATAATTATAGTTGCTCACAGCCTCAGAAGGTATTCACATCACGCACCGCTGACCCCAGCGACCGCGACCCCGGCGACCACCCTGTCCCCGCATATTCGCGGGGGCATGTCACGATGAGATAAGTGTCCCCAAGCGGTTTGGAGTGAATCCGAGTCATGGTTTGACAGTAAATGGCATTTATCTGTGCTTTTGCGACCCCTGTGTGCAAAGTGGTGCCTAGAGCTTAGCTTAGCACTTATTGAAATTGACACAGTGCCATCATTTTTTTTTAGCTATATACACCAAAATTGTTAAGGGGATTGTCCTCTATGTGCTTACCAATTTCCAAGGCCCTGAGACCCTCTGAAGCGGACTTGTGATTGATTAAAACTGCTCATTTAAATATTTGTATTTCCGCATAGCTGTACTATTTTTTTATCCAATCAAAATTCAAAATAATAACTTTTGTCAGGCATGTCCATAGCGCATGTACAGCAAATTTGCTCCCTTTTGGACCAGTGGTTATTTATAAGCAGATTTTTGAAGTTTTTCCAAAACTTTACCTACATTAGAGGCAAACATGCTCAGCGTGTAAAATCAGACCTATATACCAAGTTTCAGAAGGGTTCATCCATCAGGGCGGCGGGGTTGGTTTAACTTTGACCTCAATTATAGCGCACCTTGTCAGTGAAATGGTACCAAACTTTTTGGACACCTGCTCACCGGGAATACATATGACTTATTTGGACAGACACATTTCACAATAATAATAATAATACATAAACCCCACAATCACAATAGTTATCCACAGATATATGGTGAATACCTAATAATTGATCTGAAGTGAGATGGAGAAGCCATGCATGATCAGACTAAAAACACAGAAGATGCACTGTGGTTGGTGTGGTTTTACAGAGGCAGACCATCTCTATTGAAGCAATAAGCCACTGAGGCCGTGATTTACAGTCATTTTAGAACAGCTACTATAGACTCCGTAGTACGATTTCACAAGATAAACACACAGCAACATAAAATGGATAATTTATTGAAAACAAATCATCATTCTTCTTCCAAACAATGTAGTTCCTGAAGACAGCAACATGGATGCCAAGCAACACAGGCTAGCATACAGGCTTTAGCATACAGGCACATTAATACTGAAAATAAATGATGTGGTCACAGGTAGATAGAGGTTTAGAACAGGGTACACTCACAATTCAAAGGTGTATTAACAATGAACAATTGCATTTGTGCTTTCTTCTAACTATACTCATATAAAGAGGCCAATGGGATTGTGATTTTTCCCAAGCATACATTACATGGAGTGTGTGCTTTCCTATTAGCCCACCTGTCAAACTCCAGGGCACATGTCAATGTCATGATATAAATTGTCCCACTCTCTTCCCTCTCTTCCCACCTACCTTGGTATCACCAAGGTAGTGGCGTCTCTCTTCCCTCCCATCACTCCTCCTGCCTCGCTCGCTCGCTCACTCACTCACTCCCTCACCCACTCTGCATTTCTATATATCTTCATGTCGCCTATGAATCGCCTATTTGCTCATTCCTTCACTAAATCTGTCATGACCTGAGGCCACTTGAGGATTTAGGTACTAATCGTCCTTCACGCTGTGCGGGGTTCAGGGAGGTGGCCCACAGAGTCTTTAAATTGCTGAACTCGCCATTTAAGAGGGTGGTGCTAACGGCAGAGGCTAACGCTCTGAGTAGCAGGAGGGAGGAGAAGAGAGGGAAATATATGACAGGGCAGGTGTATCTTATAATCAATAGCTCCTGCCAACTACCGCTATTTATCTGACCAGGAACATTAACAGTCAATGACCGTGTCGGGCCTCATCGATTCTCAGCTGTCATCGTGTGTGTGTGTGTGTGTGTGTGCACGTGTGTGTGTGCACGTGTGTGTGTGTATGTGTGTGTGTGTATGTGTGTGTGTGTGTGTGTGTCGAGGAATGTGTACACACAATTGAACGTCTGCGTTGTGAGTCTTGCATGCATGCTTAATGGTATGTATAATTTGATGTGTGTGTGTGTGTGTGTAGGTGTGTTTGTGTTACTTTGCTTGTGTGTGTGTGTGTGTGTGCGAGAAGTGCGTGTGCATGTGAGGAGCGCGCGCCGTGCTTTGCGTGTCTTTTTATGCAAGTTGCAGGATGAGACAGAAGTCGGCACGTGACCTAACCCTGAAAATGAAAGCGGGACGACAAGTGGAAGACGTTTTGTGTTTGAGTGACGGGAGTCATGTGACGAGATGCAGAAAGATGAGAGCCACCTCCTATTTCAACATCTCCCCCTGTGCAAGAACATGTGTTCATGTCAACCTACAGACAGTGAGATCCTCAAATCTGCTTTGATACACAAACGTCTGTGTTGGGGGGGGGGGGGGGGGGGCGCGTGTTCCCATTGATTCCTATTAGAGGTCGTTCCTACCGCTTACATTCTCCTTCACCGATGATCGCTTCAATTGAGTTTTGTTGTCTTGTGGGCATTTTAAAGGCATGACTTGGGGGGGGGCCCTCACCGCAGGTTCCTGCTATTCCCTCTTAAACAAACAGCCTTGTCTACGCGCCAACGCACCAACGCGAGTCCGGAGAATAATTGGGCGGCAGATTTATTATCGCCGCCCGACTCGGTGGATGGAGAATATGTCTAAATCCTCTTAGAGACCTCATAAGGCGTCTCGGCGAGCACACCATTGGCTTTTATGACGCTGCAGATTTTGTCTACCTTTTATATTTAATCCCCAACCCCACTGGCCCACCCCCCGCCCCCCCCGCCTCCCCCACCCACAACTTTGCCATCCCCCCCCTCCCCTCCCCTCCCCTCTCTCTCTCTCTCTCTCTCTCTCGCTCTCACTCTCTTTCGTGATCTCTCACTCTCTCTGTCCCTCTTCTCTCTTCCTTTCTCTTTCTGTATCTCTCTTTCTCTCTTTTTCCCCCTCCCTCTCTCTCGCTCTCTCTTTATCCCTCTCGCTCTCTACCTCCATCTCTCTGTCTCTCTCTCTCTCTTTCTCTTTCTGTCTCTCTCTCTCTTTCTGTCTCTCTCTCTCTCTCTCTGTCGCTCTCTCTCTCTCTCTCTCTTCATCTCTTTCTTTCTCTCTCTCTCTTCATCTCTCTCTCTCTCTCTCTCTCTCTCTCTCTCTCTCTCTCTCGCTCTTTCCCCTGAGGCGTTTATGTGGACGACATAGAGAGACGGAGGGAGGGAGTGGGAGAGAGAGGGGGGGGGGGGGAGGAAGGAATGAATCACGTCGAGGCGAGCGGTGGAGAAATAACTTTTCATGTGAAAACACCTCAGTGTTTATGGCTTTACTAAATGATCCATAATGCGGGAGGGAGGCGCTTGGTCCTACAGATTAGGATGGGCCGGAGCGCGCGCGCACACACACACACACACACACACACACACACACACACACACACACACACACACACACACACACACACACACACACACACACACAACACACACGCACACGCACACACACACACCACAACACACACACACACACACACACACTGGTGTGTGCCTGAGACGTGCACAAATCTCTTTTACGAGGCCGCCTCTTAAAGGGCTGTCAGTCCGGTGTCTGGTGCGCCGCGGCGGCCCACTCCTCCGGGCCCCCCTCTCGGTAATTGAACCGTCTCCCCCAGAGTGGTGGAATGGGGTGGGAAGCCATTTGGACAGCCTGTGTTGGTGCCATTAAACCCAGCTCATGCATAAATCTAACCTGCTAGCGTTGGCACATAAGACGCCGCCGCATGGATCCCCTTGAAGAAGAAAGCAAAGAAAATGTAAATACAAACTGCATCCTTAAAGGGGGGTTCTCTGTGTTATAATCGTGTATAGATTGACGTGATGTGTGTTACCCGTTAAATGTTCAAGCATTGCTGTGCTGAACACAACAGGCTAATGAGGGGCCTCATACCATGCGGACGCTGTTGTGTCACTTCCACTGTCTTTGTTCTGCTCTATGGTAGTTAGTGTTGCTGCCTATGGCTGCCATAGCAGTGGACGCGTGTGGCAAGTGGGCCGGGATTTGGGATGAGAACATTGCCTCATTCTGGGAATAGTCTACATGACTTGGCATGTGGGTATTTAGCCTGGACATATTGTATTCCCCCGGTTAAATCATTTTGGTTGGTCTCAGATTAATATTCTCAAAACAATATTACTTTGGCTAATTAGTGTTGTGTTTACTACCAAGCGTTTCAATCATAACATCAGCAATCATAACAGAAAGCCATGACAGCACAAGACTAAGCTTAACATTGGAATATATATATATATATTTTTTTTTTTCGTTTGCAATGCTTGGTAACAATTTGTGTGGCGACAAATTGTGTGTGGACGCCGGGTAATAATTAATAATTGCAAACAGCAAAATAATTGTACCCTTGCTCTTGCTGTTTCATCCCGAAGTAATTTTCTGTTAAGCATTTCTTGAGAGGGAGGAATATATATATATATATACAGTATATATATATATATATATATATATGTATATATGTATATATGTATAATGTATATATATATATATATATATATATATATATATATATATATATATATATATATATATATATATATAATTTATATGTCCATTATGTCCATCAGAAGTAGAATCAGTTTGAGAGAGCTGCCAACTATGCAACTATGCCAATAGATCATTAATGAATTCTCCCAGTGAAACACTCTAGCGAAGTGCCCCCCCCCCCCCCCACACACACACACACACACACACACACACACACACACACACACCCTCCTCATCCTCCCTTTTTATTATTAATAAACACAATAAAGTAACATTTGCATTTATATAGTTCTTCCGCCAGCCACCCGGCCCGGGAACAGCTGAGCGTCTCGCTGATTATTACCAGGGGAAAACTAAGATAAGACGGTAATCCCGGACGGAAATGCACTTTTCCGCTGGACGCGCGTTGGGAGACTTGAGGTGTGCAGATCCCGCTGCTGCGCAGTAATGGAAGCAAGCGAGCCTCCTCCGGCCCGGTGTTTGCGGTGCGATGAGAAACGCGTATCGGGAGTGATTCCCCCGCTGAGACGCAGCGTATGTTTCCCCGCTCGCGGTCAGCTGCCATGCAGTTATGCAGATTTGGTGAGATTATGACTTTCTCTGTGGCTTGTGGCGTATGAACCCACCGCCTCCACGCCGGACCGGCCAATTATCCAGTTTTTTTGATTAACTGAGAGACATATGAGGTTATTGAAAGCAATACCCCCCCCCACACCCCCCCCCCCCCCGGACATCAAAGCATACACTATTGTATTATTGTATGTGTGTGTGTGTGTGTGTGTGTGTGTGTGTGTGTGTGTGTTTGTGTGTGTAGACAGAGATATATTCTGCATACATATACATACATTCATAAATTAAATTAGAATTTCGTGTAACACCGCCTCTCTCTTTTTTCCTCAAACCGCTGGGAGAGCGCTTCATGCTATGCTATTGTGTTACTTGGCGTCTGCTAGCTCCTGCTAACTGTCTTTTGCCTGTCATGTTAGCCTACAAGCCAGCCACATACAAAGTGTGTGTGTGTGTGTGTGTGTGTGTGTGTGTGTGATGGGGAGGTGAAACGGCTGCCATCGGCAACAGCAGTGGTGGGATAGTGATCAGAGCTGTCCGTGATAATGGCCCCGGTGGCTTTAATGATAATCTACTCATGAATCCCCCCCCCCCCCCCCACCCTCCCCCTCCCCTCCCCCCCCCCTCCCCCCCCACCCCCCACCCCCCCCCCACCCTTGGGAGCACCAATGGTTGACAGGAAACAAACAGCGCTCTGACACTTCCTACTAATTAGCGTCATTAGCATAGGGCCATTATGTGGCCGGACGGTAGCATGACAGGTCTCAGAGAAAGGCTACAGCTGTGACCTTTTGGTGGACAACACCAGCTGTCAGTAATTACCTGTAGCCGTGGCGGCGGCGGCGGCGTGGCGGCGGCGGCGGAGACATACACTTGACACGCGAGTCCTTGAGAAGCCATGCGGGCTGCCAGGTATAATTTAGCCTCGTTCTTTTGTTTTTCACCTGCTTTTTTTTTTTTTTTTTACTGTGAGGAATAATTACTTAAAGGGTAAAAAAAAACACACACACACACACACAAGCATTAGCAAAACAATTAAATGTCTAAGGTTCTTAACCTTTAAAAAAAAAACACGTAAGTAAAAACAAAGACAACACATTGGGCCTATTAAGCTTTTTTGGACCTCAGGGCTAGCTTTTACTCAAACCGGTGAGTGAATATAAATGTGTGACTTGTGTATTAAGTGCCGGAGGCTCAGGCTTGTGAATAATACATACTGGCAACTGAAAACGTACGACAGACGCTGGTTTTGGTGAGGAGGTTTGCCAAACGCTGGTGCCTGAACCGCTGCCATTTTGGAGGTGGAAATAAGCGTCCCGTCGCTAAGTGCCAGTAATCGACGGTAATTGTCTGTTGAGAAGTCCATGCACTTTTATCGGTGTTTGAAGATGGAAACGTTGAATGATTTGATGTCCTCTTTTATCTGGCGAGCACAGCTTGTGTTGCCGGGCGTCGGGATTCAGCACAACAATTTCTGATGCTCTTGCGGAAAGGTAATTTATGTCATCAAAACATCCTTGAAACATTGCGTACATGGAGATGAATCAGTTCCTGCTCGCGGCTGCGCCCAAATGCATTAACCCTGGTAAACGCATGCATAAATTAAGAATACCTACCTACACACACACACACACACACACACACATTTCCCAAGACTCTCTCCCGAGACTTAATAATATTACATAATGTTATTATTACATTTCTAGCTTTTGTTAAAGATAGCTTGGGCTGGGGGTGACATCACACTCTCTCTATATCCATAAGACGAAGCAAAACTATCTAACCTGTAATACATTTTCTAAAACTAGAATTGTTGAATCTCAGCAAGTATTAAAAATATCAGAAATCAGTTTTTTTTTATCAGTAATAAGATTGAAATGTGATGACTTGTTCAGTTTTTGAACTCAACGGTTAAAAAAGTGACGGGGAGTTAAGCCTGAAGTCGTTGGTCTCACGGAAATGGCCAAACTGCTCATTGACTTCCATCGTAGAAAATACAGTTTAAAAGTGTAATATTTCAAAAAGGATGAAAGATATCAAATATATAATTAGATTCCGACCCAAGATCAACATGTCTCTTTTGAATTTGAATGTGAATGGTGTCTCTAGGTGAAAACTTGTGGGAGGAGATGAGTGCCAAAGTTTGTAATGAATAATAATAAGAACTAACCCTAAGAAGAGCAAGAACAATATTTGAACGTTTCCCTAGCAGCACTCTCCTAATAATGTATTCACATATAAACACACACCCTCACACATTCACATACAAACACACACACACACACACACACACACAGTGTTGTGGTGCTCATACAACACCAGACTGTCTCTGCTGTATGAATGAGTCCAAACAGTTATTACCGAACCGAATCCCAGTGGACTTGGCAGGGTCTTGACCTCTGTGTGTATTTCACTCTCTCTGACCTGGTCTCTCTCTCTCTCTCTCTCTCTCTTTCTCTCTCTCTCTCTCTCTCGTGGTTAAACAGGAACTTCGGTGATGAAGGTCATCGCGTCCGACGCTGACGACCCCACCTATGGCAGCAGTGCCAGGGTGGTCTACAGCGTTCTGGATGCGGAGAAGATTTTCACTGTTGAAAGACACACAGGTAAAAAATGTATTTCAGCAGTATTCTTCTTCTTCTTCTTCTTCTTCTTCTTCTTCTTCTTCTTCTTCTTCTTCTTCTTCTTCTTCTTCTTCTTCTTATTATTATTATTATTATTATTAGTATTATTAGTATTATTATTATTATGTCTCTCCTTCCCTCATAATCTTTCTCTTACCCCCCGGGTTTCATTGTTGTAGTAATGTGTTGTGGCGCTTATATACTGTCATTTATTTGTTGAAACTGTTTCCTTTATTTTTTGTTATTGCTACCACTTAGTTAAACTTTGCTGATGATGTAGTGACCAAAGCTAGATATATAATATTAAGACATTAAATTGCATTTCTCATTGACTCTCATAAATGCATACATATGGAATCCACACACACAACATGCATCCATATTTACGAATATAAACATTATGATTGAGATCCATAAATACATTATTAATATAATCTATTCATATCATATGTAAATATAATAGATGTAAATATATTTATAGTGTTTCTATGAGGATCAGCAACATTGACAATTGTACTTGCATTACATCTTCAGAGCTTTAGAGGACGTTAATTAATTTCGCTCATTTATGAAAAAAAGTTAAACACATACAAATCAGGGCGACAGTAAAATGTTAGAAATGTACTCATGATCACCCGTTAGTCCTCCTGAACATTTCAACCCATGGTTGATTTTGACAAATTAGAAAGATGATTTGCAGGGGGACAGCACAATCCTCAGGTGTCCTCAGATTCCTCCTTGGTCAGCATATTGGAGAATCCCCTGGCTGGTCTGCAGGTACTAGAGAAGCTGTAGCCCTCCCAGGTGAGGTCTGGCCTCCATGGTGCTCTGCAAATGCCCCCCCCCCCGGAGGAGCATTACATTTTTAATACTTTGATTTGGTTAGCGGCAGCAAAGAGGGGATGATGGAAAGGATCTGTCCCTGAGAGGCTCTCCGGGAGACTGAAAGGCCCTTCATTTAGGGAATGGTTCAAGTCTGATCTGTGCGCCTTTTTTTGTTGAATATGTATGTATTTGACTTGATGAAGGGATATATTTCTCAGTTAAATGGGATCTTGTTTAAACGTTGTCTTTTTTGCCATGTTCTGAAGAGACTCGACGGCTTGCAGGTATACTGGGGGCGGCTGATCAAAATGTGTTTTCATTGAAAGAAACTTTCATGAAAAACAAAACACAGCTGAACAATTCAGACTGATGACACTGATGGGCAGTGCTGATCTGAGCTATACTTCTGCAGTTTCCCAGAACATTCATTGTCCTCATATGGTGGTTTTGATGAGATCTACCTGGCTGTGTTGTGTGTTATGTGGATGAAAGGACGCCGTGTGTCTGTCCTGTTCCTCGTCTGCGCCGCTGCTCAGTGTGCTTTAGCCACAACAACATGACCTGGAGCAAACCTAATGTGACCAGAGAGAGAGAGCTGTGTACCCCGGATCCAAGCACACCTTGGGGAGTGGCTTGGCAGGAGCGGTTAAGGCCACTGGGGATGCCTAGGGTGGAGCTGGTAGGGTATGGGATTAGATTACATGCTGCATATCAAGATCTGATGGCCGGTGATATTTCTACTTCTTTGTCGATTAGATGAGACAAAACCCCTTTTTTTGTATTTAAACGGGGATATTGTGCATCGGTGTGCTTTCAAATGGGACTGCTTGGATAGGTAGAGGTATATATCTATATATATATCTATATATCTATATAGATAGATAGATAGATAGATAGATAGATATGGACAAGGATGGACGCCTGGCAGTTGCTGACAAGACTGAACAAATTATTTTTCTCTTTCTCCTCTCCGGCACTCTCTTCTGTCTGTCTGTCTGTCTTGTCTGTCTTCTCTGTCTGTCTCTCTCTTCTCTGTCTGTCTGTCTGTCTGTCTGTATGTCTCTCTCTCTCTCTCTCTCTCTCTCTCTCTCTCTACCTCTCTCTCTCTCTCTCCTCTCCGTCACTCTCTTCTCTCTGTCTGTCTGTCTTCTCTGTCTGTCTCTCTCTTCTCTCTGTCTGTCTGTCTGTCTTCTCTGTATGTCTCTCTCTTCTGTCTGTCTTCTCTGTCTGTCTGTCTGTCTGTCTCTCTCTCTCTCTCTCTCCTCTCCATCGCTCTCTTCTCTCTGTCTGTCTGTCTTCTCTGTCTGTCTCTCTCTTCTCTCTGTCTGTCTGTCTGTCTCGCTCTCTCTCTCTATATCTGTCTGTCTCTGGTTCTCTCTCCATGGCTTTTTTCTTGCTGCGCTAATGCCACTGTAATAGAGTGCTAAGATGGACTTGATATTCAAGATGGAGGGGAGGGGAACCGCAGCTCGTTATCACGAACAAGTGCAAAAACACTAATGGTACCTTTTTTTTTCCACATCACTCCGTCCCTCGATCTCCCCTCACCTCCCTCCCTTCCTATCCCCGTCCGCCCTCCCCCCCGCCCATCTTCATCGTCACAACATCATCATCATCAGGGATCATCCTGACGGCGGTGGCGGATCTGGACCGCGAGACGCAGGACCGCTACGAGTTGGTCGTCAAGGCGACGGACATGGCGGGCCAAATGGGCGGTCTCTCTGGCTCCACCACGGTCACCATTGTCATCACTGATGTTAATGACAACCCGCCCCGCTTCCCGCAAAGTCAGTAACACACACACACACACACACACACACACAAGACAACAAATAAACAAACAAAGGCAATTGATTTTTTTAGAAGGACCAGTGCTGCAACAACAAATTGATTTGTTGATCATCAAAGGATTTGTCTATTTATGAAAAACAAAATAACATCGAATAAAAAGAACAAACTGTCCAGCTTACAGTTAATGGACGCCCATAGTGTTGGCAGTCAAAATGAAAACTGAGGCACTGTGATAGTGAATGTCAAACTCCTTTATTAAACCACGGAGTAACCAAACATGTTTGGACTCAGAGTCTTCATCAGGGTTATAACTGATGACTGCCAACCAACACTATGGACCTCCATCAACAGTAAGCTGGACAGTCATTGTTTTTACTTTTTAATCTTTAGTAGTTCCATTAATTTAACTAAAAATACAAAACATTTTTGCTGGTTATAGCTTCAGGAATGCGCAATATGGGTTTGGTTTTCTTCCGTTCTTCAGATGATGAAAACAAATACTTTAGTTTTTCTTTTGCTACGCCTCGAAGCGAGCAAATCATATTGGACTCAACTTGCACTTTATAGATTGGGAGAAGAATCTATTAACCCCCCAAAATAATCAGGGGAGGAGAGCAGGGAGAGGGGAGAGATGAAGAGCTTACAGAGAGGGAGAGCCAAAGAGACGAGTTGCGATTCCATCAACCGTCGGTAAGAACAGAGGATACTGAATTCTGACCGAACGTCTGAGGAAATACGAATCTCATCTAAATGATGAATTTCATTATAATTCTGTGTTAGACAAACACATTATCTCAAAGTAATGGGATGTGATGCCGGTGGAACATCCTGAGTGAGGTCCATGAGAAGGTCTAATTACTAAGGACTGATTCACCCCTCAGGGTATGCGTGTCTGGCTATATGCTGTCAGTTACCAGCGCGCCTGGAGAAGGCGTTGCACAAAAAAAGGTGAACTCAAAACTCCTTCTGGATGCAGTTTTTCTTAATGTTCCCGAATATAGCAATAGTGGTATGTTCACTTTTGATATTTCATATTTTTGCTTCGCACTCCAAAAAAGCTATTTTTCTCTGTTACGCCATTCTTTCTCTCTCTCTCTCTCTCTCTCTCTCTGTCTCTCTTTTCACACACACACACACACACACACATACACAAATAGTGATATAGTCAATATAGGCAATTTATGTGTGGCGTGGCAGCCAATAAACTCGTATTGCGGCGGCTTCCTTCAGCTAGCCGCCCTCATCCAACTTCAGCTTAGATCAACTATTCGGCGACCCTGAATATTAATGTTGCCACGCTGCTCTGGACGCCAACCTACCACCCTCTCACCGGGTGCTTTTAAAATCACAAAATAACACTGGCTACAGGAACAGAATACAGGAAATAAATGTGCTCTTGTGCACAGGGAATGTAGCTACTGATTACAGGTAAATGTTTATGCCTTAGAGGAATGGGTTGGACCTGGGTGATAGAGGTGTCTAGGACATTGGTACCCAACCTCAGGGTTTATAGATAGATACACGATGATGCATGATCATTCATAGGGCAAGACCTGCATGCGTACACATTGTAATTCTGCAGAGAAGCATGGCGTCAGTTCAGTTCTCATGTGGGTGGGAATCAGGGGCGCAGGAATCATTTCAGAAGTGCAGCGGCCACAACTGTGTTTCCTCTTTTGTCCGCCTCTCTGTATTGCATTGATTTACCTACTAGCCTTTTTCTGTGCACTCGAGTTTCGAATCGTATTTTTTGACGTTGTTTTGTTGTATTGATTTAAATAACAAGAATCACCTACATTTCAAGATGATTTATCCACATATCAATGTAAGGGTTAGGGTTAGGGTGTAATGCGTTGTCATCTGAACTTTGCATGCATTCATCATAGAGAATAGAGAATAAGAGAATTAACCAAAATAAACGGAATATGCAGTTTATTTTAATTTATGGAAAGGGTTAGCGGCGTAAATAGTAGCCTATAACTCCATACCAGAAACAATACCAGAACCTAAATTATAATGTATATTCGTATATTGTATATTCTTCGTGTCTGCATCTGGTCGGCATACACTGTGTTGATTGCTAAGCTGACATGTAAAGAAAGTTGCACTCGACTCGATTATGACTTCTTGTCGTCTACAGTATTGTATTATAGTTTAGTATATAGTTCTGCAATCATTTTTGAATTTCAATTGTATCTAGACTCTGTTTACATATAGGGGCGGTTTATGAAAGATCCCATTGATATTCGCACACACACAAAAGTTTCAGGTTTGTGCCACACATGTTTTGCGCAATCTCCAAAATTGGGCGGAGACATAGTGACTGCAATGTACTAGTTTACATTGCTTTAGATAATGCTGTTAATCATGTTTAATTACAATTGTTGGCCAATGTTTCAAATGAATTTGCATATTACACCCCCACTTGCTTCATCTTGGTTGCGCCGTATGAGCTAAGCACGTCTAGATCAGAGATTACGTCTAGACAACAACATATCTCTCGTCAATATCTAGATTGAATGTTGCCCCAGAGGTGGTTTCCACAAAACTCTATATCTCTCGTACAAACGGGAGCACCCGTATTATTTTGCTATTAAATTTATGACAAGGCACACAGATTCCCTCTTTATTTGTTTCGCCGGAATAAAACTATAACTCCAGTCAACACAAAATGGAAAAATAAATTACCAAAATATTTTAGAACAATAGACTTATTGATTGTTAAAGGTCCAGTGTGTAGAACTGAGTGGCATTTAGTGGAACGGATTTGGCAGAAATGTTCAAGTATTTTTTAATCAGTGTATAATCCCATGAAAATAAGAATTGTTTTCGTGTTTTCGCTATAATGAGCCGTTGTTGCACCTGGTACAGTAGCCCAGAACAGACAGCAGCTCTACAGAGGACACTTTTAAATGTATTACTTGTAAGCTATGACCTGATGATAGTTTTACAGATTAAATAACTAAATACAATTTATGAATCTAACATCTTGCTCGCACATGGGGTTTGTTTACCAATGTTGGTCTGTTTTTAAATATTGCGTGGAAACAAAGGGAACCAGGGTGCGAGTGCAACATGGTAAGAAATTAGTCCTTGATTCATAAACAACTATACAAACAACAAACAACAACTATAGGTGTGAAAACGCCTGTAAGGCTGTAATTAGACTGTGCCATATTATATCGGTTATAGCCTTATGGGAGAGCTATTATACTCTTTTTTTTTTTTTTTAAACTGTTCCCTGGGGTCTTCACAGGAAGTTAGTGAACTTTATATATTAAAAACTCCTAAATCCAGCTTCTGTAGTGTGTGTTTCTGCCGCTCATTTTCTCCGCTCGGAAGAACAGGCTTGTTTTGTGGGTGTGGGTATGTATGGTAATGAGCTCTGCTCTGATTGGCCGCCTCATTAGAAGGTTTGATGTATGGTAATGTGCTCTGCTCTGATTTTTGATTATACAAAGTTACTACATTGAAATCTCATAGAAGGCTTTCATGTGTGTCTACTTCAGCCATAGCGCCTGAAGAAGTGGCATAGTGGCCACAGCCCAACACTTGGCCAACTCGCCCCCAAGCACAATTGTACTAATGGTAACACCTAGCCGGACACGTTCAACAGACTTATAAAGCAGACACTGGTCCCAACAAATACGTTTAAAAGATGTCCTGAGTCCAGCTTCAGTTGTCTTACTTATTCCACACTTAACAAGCCCATAGCTAAGATCACTAGCTTGTTAGCTAACCAGCAGTGCAATAAACTAAATACACTAACTTGCAAATAATATCAAAACATGGTGATACTTAGAGATTGTGGGAATTGCTCCATCTTTAACTTTCAATTTGGATGTGAATCCTGCTGTGAACTGGCCCTTGTTGCTGAAGCAGTCCAACATGAAGTGATCATCACACACATACAACTGTGAGCTAACTGTAGCCGCGACGTTGCCGTTAAAAATAAAGTGAATCCACTCTGTCCTTGCATTTTTGCATGTTGGGAGAGAGTGCAGGGATCTATGTTCCTGCCTGCGTCCTACAACAGAACAACTGTGGTGTAGGGATCTTGCCTTAGTCCTTGTAGCTCGCAGAGTTAGCAATGGCTCGCGGCGCTGCCGGGAGCATTAGGAGACGAAGTAATGTGGTGGTTGTTCACCTGGGTGGGAGGGCATGCTCTGAGAGGGTTGGATTATGCAAATATAGCACTTTATGAAGTCATAAAGCACTCTTTTTCGAAACTGCCTGTAGAATTAAGGGTTTTTTGAACAATGAAAACACAGAAAATGGGGGGGGGGGATTTCCAGATTTCAAAACATTTCAGCTACTAAAGTCAATGGCAACATGTGGAACACATGGAAGGGCCAGAATAAGCCGTTTTGCATAATAGTAATAATAGTCAGACAAAACACAGAGCTCAGAGGACAATACATTAATTTGGCCTTTATTTAATAGTTTCACTTTCTTACAGGGTCATTTGTTGCTCATTAGAAGAAAACTGAACCACATCGGGTCCCATCTGGTCCCTCGTAGGAGTTAGTTTCTACTCCTCCATACCAGTTAAGACATCAGACCATTTAACGTCCCTATCTGACCCCAATAACATTAAGCTATGGAAGCTGCCGGGACATTGCATCTTTTTTCCCACTGTTTGACCCTTATTAGACTTTATTAGAGGGTAATTTGTGACACATCACAACAGAACTGTACCATAAACTAAAGTGAAATCCATCGTTATTTCCCATTATTAGACCCTTATTAGACTTCCTGGCAGGCAACTAACTATAGCAAATACAATTGTATATTGATATAAAGCTTGTAGTTTTGTATTCATTACTTTATTATTGAAATGCAAATAAGGACATGCATATGCTTTTACTTTTGTTGTATGTTGGGCTTACAGCTACTTTTCATCACTAAATGGTTACATGTGATGGCAGCCGCTTTAGCAACTCAATATCCTATACAGCCAAGCATGCAACAGTGAGACTCCTGATGTTATCCCCATGGTCTACAGATCCACAAATAGAAACAGTAAAACACATGTTATCCACATAGTCCACAGGCCGACAAATAGAAAATGCGAAACTTGAAAGTAGCTGAGGTCATCTCTCTGAACGCTCTCTCACCCGGATGTAAACAAGTTCCCATTGGCTGACTTGAGTCACGCGTGCGGCACAATGCACCATGGACATTGTAGTAATTGACGATATTATAAAACAAGCGACTGTATTTTATTCTGAAATTTTTGCTCAAATGGTTTGGGTACATTTCGAGAGCTTGGGAAATTACAGCATAATTAAGGTGTATGGTGTCTAATTAGGATATAACTGTGTTTTTGTACTGTCTACTAAAGAATATATTACTTCTACAAAGTATGGCTTATTATGTCATATTAGTGTACCGTAAAATAAAGTGCGACCGAATAAATAGTATTTGTTTTGTTTTATTTGTTTTTTTACTATGGCAAACAAAAATAGTTTTGCTGGTTTTTCCATGTTCTTTTAAATATAGAAGTCTGATACAGAACATGCTAGTGCTTGCACTTTCGGCCTGTTACTTCCGCATGCATCAGTGCTGCCACTCCATAGCTCCACAAGCACACATGTTGTAAATATAAATATAGAGCGTAGTGGAGTTGCAGAATCTGGCAGATTAATTAATGAACGCTGCTCAAACTGCCTCAAGTGAACAATACAGTCAGTTGACCTTGTGCCTTACTTCATCACGGAGAAATTAAGATAATATCTGCTATTGTGTAACATGTCTCTTATGAATTAAACTATTTTGCTCATGCTATGTATTGCCTATTTTTCTTGTATTCGCTAATTATGTTTTATCACAATCATTTTTTAATTGCAATCATTTGTGTTTGCCCAGCCAAAGCATTAATGCATTAAGGTTCAATGCATTAGGTGCAGATGAAATCCGATATGTTCAGTTTTGTAAAACCACCACAGGAGACACTAGATTAGCACAGTATTTGTTGTTCAATATCTTATCAGATCTTATCTGATAACCCAGTCATTTTCTAAACTCCTTAAATGTAAATGACTTCACCGTGTGGTTATTATGCAGTGGCATGTAAATGCTGCTATGCAGGGGACAACTGGCGTGTTGTGTCATATGCTATTCCGTGTTCAGCAGGGTGCTTACTTTGCCCTGATTATGTGTTGTTTAGCCAATGAATCATCTGACAGCAAGTACTGTTTAAAGGGTAAATAAGCCCTCACAAGAGAACTTCCACCCAGGAGATTACAACAATGTGATTTGATGCATGAGAAAAAAAATCATGAAGGGTTTAGAAACATTGACACATTGGAGGAGCAGGATTGAGGAGCATTGTGAAATGCCAAAATAAAACTCTGGTGTAGCAGTAGCGGTAGAAAGACACCTCAGGTTTTATAGAATATTTTGTGTTGTTTGTGTCCAAAATAACAGAAATGTTCACCAAACACTTTGGGAGACCCAAAAAAAAATATTTCAACAAAAAAAGTGCAAAAAGTAAAAGGTGATTTTGGGGGTTTACACTTGTTACACTTTAATGACCCTCTGCTTCCACTTTTTCCATCAAACTTTCCCTCCATAATCCGTCCATCGAACCACCAGAGATGTACCAGTTCACGGTGTCAGAGGGGGCGGCGGTGGGCACCTCGGTGGGTCGTGTCATCGCCACAGATGCCGACATGGGGGAGAACACGGATATGGGGTACCTGATCAGCGACCAGGAGGGAGGGGAGCTCTTTAAGGTCACCACCGACACCGACACCCAAGAAGCTGTCATCTGCATCAGGAAGGTAGAGCACCATCTTGCTCCGGGTTAGATAATGACTTACCAAATGTATATCAGCATGTCTCCTTTTTCCCATGTGGGCTGCTATATTGTGGGACAACATGACAAAAATAAAGCTTTGAGAAAACCATAAACTCTACTAGGTCCCCCCCCCTCCAAAATAAAGCTATTGATTTGTAATTGTTATTAAACCTTTATTTAACCAGGTAAGGAACATCATTGAGATTTAAAAATCTATTTTCCAAGAGAGACCTGGCCAAGAGGGGCAGCATAAACAGACACATGGTTTCAAACAGAACAAGCACAAATTAGCAAACAATTGAAAAGACAGTTTTGGGATTGCATAGATAACAATTAGATACAGAGACAATTTCTAACAATTTCTAAATACGTCCACATTCAACACATTCGACAATTTCTAAATACGTCCACATTCTGCTAAGTCCTTTAACATTGAGCCAAAGGCATCATATGAGATCAATTCTGGCAGTTTTAAGTCCAGGTGAAGGGGACAGTGTATTTAAAGGCCTTTTTTCCCAGCTAAGTGCGACCATGCGGAACAGACTGCAGAACATCTTGAGTGCAGGCTATAATGGCCCTGGCTTCTAAGGCGATATGTACGTAAGTAGGGACCAGCCCAAGGAGAGTTTTATAGATAAAACTCAACCAATGGGTACACCTGCGTACATACAGAGATGGCCAATCAGATTTTGCATACAAGGCACAATGATGGGTAAGACAATGATACAGTGTCCAGTGACCGCAAACATTGGGCAGAAGAAGTCATATACAACAAGTCACCATAATCTAGCAGAGGCAAGAAGGTTGCCGACACAAGGTATTTCCTAGCTCTATTGGAGAAGCAGGATTTATTTTTAAAGTAGAAACCTAACTTCACCTTCAGTTTAGAGACTAGATTTGTAATGTGGGATAATTGGCGATCAATGAGAATACCCAAGTACTTATAAGTTGAGACTAGTTCAATTTTGTTTTCCTTGGGATTTCAGAAGATTTGGAAGATTTGGCAGTAACTCACTAGCGTTGGAAAACAGCATGAGTTTAGTTTTGTCTGTATTTAATACCAACTTTAGTTGCTGCAGGCGGGACTGAACAACATCAAATGCAGACTGTAGAAGATCAAAGGCCTGTACAACAGATGATGAGCAACAATAAATAATAATATCTCCAGCATTAAAACGGTACATAGCATTTGATATGTTTTCGCAAAGGTTGTTGACATAAATGGAGAACAAAATAGGTCCTAACACAGAACCTGGGGGCACCCCCTTTGATAGCGTCAAAAAAGAGGAGGTGGACCCTGCCATCTGAACACACTGCGTTCTAGCAGACAGATAGTTGGCAAACAAAGATGCTGCTTGTGTAGACAAGCCAATGTGGTGGAGCATATTGACCAAGATACTGTGGTCAACTGTAGTTGAAAAAGTGCAGCACAAATTATTTCGCAATCTATCGCCTCATTTGTTACTTTAAGGGCAGCAGTAACAGTGCCATGTTGTTTCCTGAAACCAGATTGATAATTGGATAAAATGCCATTAGAATCTAAAAACTCCTTTAATTGATTTCTGACAAGCTTTTCAAATACTTTTGCTAAAATACACAGTTTGGAAATCGGCCTGTAGTTATTTACATTATCCCCCCTTTCAGCAGGGGAAAAACAAAGGCAGATTTCCAGACTTTTGGGATCTCGTTGCTAATAAGACTGAGATTAAAATTCAATGACAAGGGCTCATCAGTGAAATCAGGGCCTGCTGATTTCTTAGGGTCCAATTGTTTTAATGCTCTATGGACCTCAGAGGCAGATATAGGCATACATTGAAATGGACAATCAGTGGGTCCAGTCCACGTGATATAGGGAAAACATTGTCAACTTGCACATCAGAGTTAGTCCTTTCAGGACACAAAAGCTCAAATAAAAAAACAGCAGAAATAAAATGCTCATTAAAACAGTCAAGCATGGCTGACTTATCACTCAAGAGTGCAGGAATCTCTAACTTTAACAATGTAGGTTGGAAGTTCACTAGAGGGGACATGACCAGAGGAAGATTGTATTACTTTCCAGAACTTTTTTGGATCATTTAGGTTTTTTGTGGTTTCAGAGAGGTAAAACTCAGATTTAGCTCTCTTAATAAGAGATGTACACTGTTTATGGAGCCGTCTAAAACTGAGTCACTCTGCCTCAGTTTTACCTTTTCTTGCCCTGGCCCTGGCGACATCCCTTTATTTACGAAGACTACACAGCTCAGGAGAAAACCAGGGATTGTTTTGACCTTTCACTGAATTTACGGAGTGGAGCATGTTTATTCACAATACTTGAAAAACACAAAATCACTTCCAGGCCAGCTCTATTTCATCAATGAGAGATTTCTATTCCAGTCATAATGAGACAGATCATGAAAAAAGGCGTGTTCACAAAAATGTTTAAAATCTCTTTTAAGAAGTCAAGGCGTAGTCTTTGGGAGTTCAGCATTTTTAACTGGTGCTATGACACAGTGGTCACTCAAATCATTTGCAAAAATACCGATGTCTGAGAATGTATGAGGGGCATTTGTTAGAATTAAATAAAGTAAGGACAATCTCTCAGGACATTAAAGGACAAACAGATTTAAAGCTGTCTGATGCTGAAGACAACCAATCCTAGAAGAAGCTCATTTGAATCACCTAGATAAATATTGGGCTGAAGAAGATGGGCTTCATTACAGGCTGAGGTCTATAACATCCAATGATGGTAAGAAACTGACCCTGAGTAAACTCAAGCTTCAGGGCAAGAAATTCAAACTGCTTGCTGATGGATACTGAAGTTACAATGTTAGAGTGGAATTATATAATATTATTTATTATATAAATGGCAATGCCACCACTCTTCCTGGGGCGATCACAGCGAAAAACATTGTAGCCCTTATTAAAAATATCCTTGTCTGACAGATTTACAAAGCCATGTTTCAGACAAAACACAAATATCTGTGTCTGTTAATTGGGCCCGAATTCTAACCAGGTCCATTTTTGAGAGCAAGCTTCAAACGTTTATGTGAATAACACCATTAATTGGTCAGGTGTACTGATAGTTAAAAATAGGGCCTGGGTTAGGTTCAACATTGCCTGAGAGTGAAAGTACTTTCACTTGGTAGCATTAAATGGCAAAACAGATTGATAATTTAGGCTTAACCAAATCAGTAAGATAATTCTCTGAAAAAGTAAAACAACTTTTCAAATCAGAGAGACATGTAGGCGGCAAGACCACCTAAGAATATCCCGACACCTACACAACCAGTTTGCGGTGGGCCAGGGTGCTGGTAATTGCGCTGGGCACAACCGGCGGAGGTTTGAAATTCCAGAGTTACATAGCGAAAACGCAATTAACAACAACGCAGGTAGTATTTTTGTTGTCACTAATTCGGTTCGGTTCAGCTTATGTGAGCGGTTCAGGTTGTGTGTGTGGGCGAGCGTTGGAGAGGGAAAAGGGGGAACGGCACCTGGGATGAAGACATGCCAGCAAAGAGGCTAGCAACAAGACAGTAGGCACACATGAGCAATGGATCAGTCAGGAGGAGAGAGGGATTCACCTGTTGGCAGGAGTACAGCAGAGACAGAGCGAATAGACCCAGCAGCAGACCAAAGGAGGCGGCAGGCGGGTAAGCAGTACAGCGAGGAGCCGGAGTCAGGAGGCCAACAGTTTTTTCTCGGTCAATCCATAAATGAAGTGTATTTCAGATTCAGTGCAGAGAAGATTTGAGCTTGATACATTCGATAATGTTAACGTTTTAGAAGCCAAAGCACAGTAAAAACACAATTAAAACATCTATTATCCCAGGACAAACAAACGTAGAGACGTGCATGCCGCCATCTTGGATTACGACACTTGGATGCAATACAGAGTATGAAAACCTGAAATGGCCAAAACTCATGGTGGTATAGTTCAAGTTCAAGTTGTATTTGTCATGTGCAAAATAGAGTACAGTGTACTATAAAGCGCAATGAAATGCTTTTTGCCCTTTGCACCCTCTCAGCCCAAAATAATTATAAAATGTACCATACCAGCTTAGGAAAGGAGGAGTTAAAAATAGCTTAGGAAAGTTAAGCTAAAAAAATAAACTCTACATACAATATACATCAACATACATCTTGCCTCAGACATTGTAAAAGGAAACAGAATAGTAATAAATATTCAAACAGAGGTAAAGGTATAGGTAACAAATCACTGAAAACCTTCAGCAATAAGATGTACAGAGCTTTCATTGAAATGTCTTTGTGTATTTGTATAGCGCTGATCAAATTCATCTATTCCATGTGATTTAAACATCCGACAGCCGCTGGACTTTGAGAGCAAGAGGAGCCACAACGTGGTGGTGGAGGCGGTGAACAAGCATGTTGACCCGCGCTTCGCAGACCTGGGCTCCTTCCGCGACCAGACCATCGTGCGTGTCAGCGTGTCAGACGTCGACGAGCCGCCCATTTTCCTGCCGGCCGAGGGCGCCGCGCTGGAGGTTCAGGAGGACGCCAAACTGGGAGCGCTGGTCGGCGTGGTTACGGCCAAGGACCCAGATGTGGAAAATGCACCTGTCAGGTAAAAAAAAACAACACACAAATAGCAATCTGAACCATGAAAAGATAAGCAGCTGCTGGAATGAAAACGATTCATGTGAAAGATTTGTGCTGGCTGGTGGTGATTGTATTGGTGGAGGTGTGCTGCGATGCCCCCCCCCCCCCCCCCCTCCCTCCCCTGCTGGTCCTGTTTAGCACCAGAGAGAAGGCATTCCTCTTTTGTGGTCCTTCTCAAGGCTTTTTTTCCTCATGGCCCCTGGGTTTTGGGGAGCTCAGCATTGGATGTTGTTGTGTACTGTGGCCCTGTGAAGTCCTTTGAGACTGTGAACCTGCTCTGTAGGGTCCTGAAGACTAAAGTGGGCAGCATACTTCTTGTGGAGAAGAGGTTCGGCGAGGTCGTCGGAATTTAATCACCTGGCCAAACTTATTTTTCTTGTGCCTCCGAGATTTTGTAACTTCTGCAGCTATTCGGACAATGGGTGTCAAAATATCAAGTTGAATGATTTCTTAATTCCCGTCTCCATAGAAATCCCACTGATCTTAACTAATGGAGTCTCGGTCAGCCGAGAAAAAAATCTTCTTTTGAATTATGCTGCCCACTTAAGCCATTTATACATATGCACAATTTTACCACTTTCATATAAATATGTTTAAAACACAATGTGGGGGGAGAAAAAAAAAATCTGTCTGACAGAAACTCCTTGGTCTTGTATCGCCAGCCTCAAACGTACATTATGATTCACACAGTCTATCTATGTGTGTTTAAGCCGGCATAGCTGCTTATTCCTTGTATTATCCCTCGGCCAATGAGGTCTTCTGCTGTAACTTCCCTTGGGTGTGTGTCATGAAAGATAACCTTAAACTCGGTTGAGCTGTTGAGTCACCATATGATACACACAGATACACAAAATGTCCACACAGCAAAAGAGAGTTACAAAATACAAACAACCACATTTCAAAATAATCAAAAGCTGTATACCTATTACTTATCAGTGCCGTTAAAAGGTGGGCTCAAGGTTTATAGGAAGACATAATGTCTTCCTATAAAACCCATACATATGCATTAATCACAATGGCACTTATTGTATTAGTTTATATGTATTATATAACAGGGTAATGCCAAAGCATTGCTCAAATGTTACTGAGGCAGCTCTTGCTGTGCTCTCTGATACATTTACTATCCACCATATATTTGTATTGAAATACTGCATCAACGTAAATAAAAGTGTAATATGTATATATATTTTATATGTAATTAATATGCAGCTAGCTCAATGCAACCTTTCTTTCTCAATTCAGAAGTACAAAGGTGCACCTGGAGTACAGCAGCCAGGAGGAGCACAGGCACAGTGTTTCTTTTCTCTCTCCCCGGAGACCATTGTTTGAAACATTAAATATCTAATCGTTCGGAGAAAGGTTTCTATCAAAAGACCAAAGACCCGCCGTCTTCTTCTTCTCTACATGAGCAGCCGTAATGTGAGAGAAGAATGCATGCGAGGGCGCCGAACGCCGTCTGTCTGATACAGAACGGGGGACGCGCACAATGGGCTTTGTGAAAATTACCTCTAATAAAAAAGCAGGAGACGCAACACGGTTCAATAATATAGCACGCGCCGCCGGAGCTGCACCGCATTCACCAGAGCACCCAGACGGACCGTATGTGACGAGCCATTGTGTGTGTGTGTGTGTGTGTGTGTGTGTGTGTGCGTGTGCGTGTGTGTGCGTGTGCGTGTGCGTGTGTGTGTGTGTGTGTGTGTGTGTGTACTTGCATCCAAGAATTAATGTAGGTGTCACAGGTATGTGTATGTTTATGGGGGGCAAGAGAGAAAACAATGGTTGAGATAGCCCACAAGCCCAGTAAATATACAAACAGAGTGTTGATTGTGTTTACAGATAGTACAGAAATGTATGGATGATGTTGTTCTTTCTGTGCAATTGAATTAAAGTGAATAATGAGCACAACCACTTTGTTTCGCATAAAAAACTGGACCAATGCTTATTTCTTTTTGCAGTATGGGGAGTAAAAAATATAAAAAAACAGTTATAATTCAGTTTTAATATGAATTCCAATTCATCAAACAAATGATACAGCACTAATTCTAGCATGGATGCCATTTCACAACGCATTGCAAAAAAGTGCTGTCTTCAAAATATGAACTCTGAATCTGCTCTTCTATTCCAAGAGTACACGATATTTTTGTTCTTAGATTTGCAATAAATGCCTTCAATGTGACAGTTAACTTTGTTTTAATTGTTTGCAGTATGTATTTACATTTTCTATGTTTCATCTCATCCCACTTTTGACCCATATGAGTTTGTTTGTGTTCTTCATTTTCTTACCTACTTGACTTCACTGCCTACACACGTTATTTTCTGTCTCCGTCTGCCATCTCTTTCTCTCTGATTGCAGAGGTGTTTCTTCAAATGAAGAAACACAAATATGTTGCCAAAGCAACAAGAGTACATAGGAATGAAAGAATACATTATTTTTCATTTACAGGTTTTCCATCGACCGGAGCACGGATCAGGGATCCACCTTCCATATTGATCCAGTATCTGGTGCCATCACGCTGGGCAAGAGTCTGGACAGGGAAACCACAGGCTGCCATAACATCACCGTGACTGCAGTGGAAGCAGGTAGGACGTTGTTACTGTGCACTCACACAAAAAGATGTATTTGCGCCTGTGGTGCTCTGGCTGCTCACTGACAGCCGGCGCCAGGAGGCGGGGCTTCAAGCAGCAGTGCTGCAGACGCCGCCGTCGGTTGAGCCCAATATCAAGTTTGTCTAAAAGCTCTTGGCAGCTCAGAAAGCATGATCAAATAAACTATTTTCCACGTTTCCCCTGTTTGTTATTTAGTAAGCAAATCATATTTCTAGACAATTGACTTTCGGCTATTATATGCAATGCATGGCAACTTTATTAGAATCAAAGTTGAATCTAATCTAATAATCAAATCAGAATCATATCGTTGGCCCAGTATATTTCCACACACAAAGAATTGGACCTGGTTCTTCGCTCTCAGTACACAATACACCGAACTGTATGAACGAAGAAGTGTGTGTGTGTCTGTGTTTGTGTCCCGGCAGACAAACAGCAGACATTAAAAAATAGTGTATCCTCCATGGTCGCTAGAAGAAACTAGCGCTGGATTAAGCAGCCTCACCTGGCCCCAGTCAGACTGATTAGCCTCTGGGGGCCGGGTGAGGCTGCACACCTGTGGTGCATGAGTACAAAGGCACACAAGTTAAGTCAGCCATCACCACACACCGTCGGGGGGGGGGGGCTCAGACAAGTCAACATTTACCACCTGCTCTGGCTTGTAAATCTTTCCAAATCTCCAATAAACTGGTGTGTACCAACTCCACCTGTGTCCTGTGTGTTGGAGGAGCCCAGCAAAGCCACTCTGGGCAGGTGTTAACATCTGCCCTATGTAATGTTTTCAGTGTAGCCAGCGCTTATGTTCAAACACATCTGCACAGAGCAGTTAAGTCATTTTAAATGGGATATGGCTTCTTATATCTTCACCTGACACTTATGCATCCAAAATGAGACTTGTGATAAACAAAAGCAAACTACAGCTTTCACTATTCCTCATTTACCCCAAGTCGTAACTTATTACGTATACATATGTGCTGCTGTTTGCAGCTGAGAATGTCTTACAAAACAAAACAAATATTATTTAATCCTAGCTTACATAAATTGAACACATCCCCTTATTGTAATTCAAAGAAACTATTCAAAACATGAGGAAAAAGTGGAAGAAATGTCAGAAGAGATTGACAGGCTGAGTTCAGAGCGCCAGTCTGAGCGATGATGAGCAAGACTTTCAATGAGCTTCCTCTTTCTACCACAGCGGGGGGGATGAGAGATGGGGGGGGGGGGGGCAGACAGACGCGCACTGCTTCTCCTAGTTCAGATCAATGTCTGCTTCTTTTTTTATACTTTCATTCACTTAGTCATCCCGTCATTCATTTAGCGTCCGTCTGGAGGTGGGCTTGGCGGCGACCCTCGTCCTCGACGCGGAGCGCGGCGCTCACATAAGGCTGCGAAACATCCCATTAACAATACATGGCATCTGAGGCGAAGTGTGTGTGTGTGTGTGTGTGGGTAGCGGATGTGTGGTTTGTGTGCATGACTAAACTAAGCATTAGTGTTGGTGTTTTGTTTTTGTTTTTTTTCTGTTCGGATGACACATTAAGAGTGGCTGATGAATGATAATGTTAGCTGGCGGTTGGTTGGTTTGCAATGGCTGCCCTATGTCTATAGCAGGACAAATAAAACCCCCACCTGTGGTCTAATGGTCTTATAGCAGACAAACACATGCACACACACACACACACACACACGTTGAACATAAAGCCGGCGTAATATGCTTCCTTCTTTCATCTCAGCCTGTCACAGAAAAGAAAGTGAGAAATGTAATAACTTGGAAGAGCTTGGAAGTTATTACTCTACTAATGGAAGTAAACTTGAAAAGATAGAAGAGCCTGTATTGCGGAGGATCTTTTTTTCCCCCCGTTCTCTGGGTTGCATTGAAATGAGAGGGATGAGATTGTGTTTTTTTTTGTGTTTTCTTTGCATCTGGCTGGTGATGCCTACCTGCCCACACACAAGTGAAAATATGCAGAGCGGCGAGAGAGAGATAGACGTCTGTTACATCAACATCGCCGAATTCATAACTTTGTTTTTGCTTCTTTATACTCCCCCTATATCACGTTGAGTCCACTAACCGACAAAACTTTTAATTCACACAAAAAAAAAAAAAATTCATAAACTTACAGCTTTGATAAATATAGTTTTGGAATCATTGGGGGTACTTGTCTTCTCAAGACAAATTGTGCGCTTTTGTAGTCTCTGTGAGCTTGGCATAATGTCCTGGGTGCATTTCAATGTTAATTGCCCGTTTTAAAAGCAGACGCCAACCGTTCCAACAGCAAATGTAAACACATCGCGCCTGTACTTGACAGATAAAGCTTCTTGTGATGGCTCGGCTCGGAAGCAAACGGCAAGAGTAATGAAGTCAACGGTCAACTCCATCGAAATTGCCATCTATTTATGTCCGTCGTCTCTTTGTGGATTGGCTCCTACAACAAGGTTGTCATAAGCAAGAGAGTGGCAGAGAGCATTAAGAGCGACGGGGGGAAGGAGAAAATAAAAATAATGAGTGTCACATTACGGCCGACTAATATATTTAGCATGATAGCGTCATCACTGGGGCTGGCGTTTCGACAAATCCACAAAGATGAAACGGGTGCCATCGTTAAGAGTCACAAAACGTGCGGCCGCGGACGGAAAAAAAACCCAATTATTCCAGCGGTCCATTACTGACCTTTTGAACTGTCTTGTTCTACTGTAGAGGTGTTGGGTGTGTCCACATGAATCAGATCCGACTCCTGAAATTGAAACAACATCCACTCTCTGAAATCACATATCACTTTTGTGGCAGTTATCTCTTTGCCACACGCCACCTTAGTGGCTTTTGCTGGGGCCCTCCGACACAGGACACGCGTAGATGTTGATTTGAAGACGCATTTATTGGAGATGGCATGATGGCATACACCGAGCGGCTGGTATATGCTGCCATGACTGAGGCTCTCTCTCTCTCTCTCTGTGTTGATAGCTGGTTTATCCTGGGTGCCATGATTGCTCTGCACCACAGGTGTGCAGCCCCCCCCCCCCCCCAGAGTCTTATCAGTCTGACTCAGGCCAGGTGAGGCTGTAAACCAGCTGTCAACAACACACACACTCCACAATTGCGAACCATGTAAACACTTCAGACGTATTAATATATTGAGATCATAAAACGCGACCACCAGTGTGTTTGTGTGTGTGTGTGTACGTGGGCATGCACATGTGCGTGTCTGTGTGCATGTGTGTGTCTGTGTGCATGTGCGTGTTTCTCCGCCTGTGTGCCACACAGCCCACAGCTTAACGCTGTGTTGTCACTAACCACCAGGAAGAAAAAAAAAAACAAGCGTTCATTTGCACACTATATTAAAGCGTCGCCAGAGAAGCGAACCACAGTGCGATGCTTTTTAGCGGAGTAGCATTTAGCTGCTCTGTCACTTCCCTGGGTGATGCTGCTACCTGACAGACTTCCGTCTCCATAGGAACCCATCAGCCAGGGTTAGAGTGACATATCATTTCCTCAGACTGATACCCAGTATTATATCACCTTGCCAAACTGCACGTTTTTTTTCCTACCCAGACATGTTGGTGTTGGTGGTGGTGGTGGGGGGGGGCGGGGGGGGGAGGGAGGGGGGGTGAATCATCACCCTGAGGGCGAAAAGATACTGAAATAATGTGGAAGACTTTATCTGAAACAGGTTGCAAGCAGGTTGGGGGGAGGGGGGATAAAAACATTCCCCACAGAAGGAGCTGTTTTTATGCTTTTATGCGTCCAAATCCTGACTTTTTGATTACTGTATTACCGTTTGAGCTTCTTTTTTTTACCTGACTTCAATTGGATCAAAACACGACTTAAAGGTAAAGAATTTTTTTTTTATATATATATATATATATATATATATGTATATATATTTCACGGAAAATATATCTTTTTTTAAAAAAAGGAAATGTGATAGAACCCCCCCCTGGAAAAAAGGAAGCTGATTTGCAGTCGACAAGCGTCAAAGAGTTTGTGATTATACAAGAGACATAAACAAGGGCGTGAGTGTGTGAGTGTGTGTGTGTGTGCGTTTGCATGTGTGTGTGTGTGTGTGAGGAGAGACTGAAAGAGAGAGAGGGAGAGAGGATGTGCCGCCATCCACCTGCAGGGTTCGACCCCCGAACCGCCATCCGATGGCCGTCGCCAGGATGAGCCAGGGAAAGCAAATCCCCAATAATAATAATAATAATAATAAGCTTCCCCTAAATAATCCTGTTGTGTTTTTTCCTTACATCCATTGGCGGCTGCCAGATGCATAATTCATACAAGCCGGTGTCGTTAGGGCACATATTCCTCCTGGAGTGCCTCTCCAGGGTTCGGTCTGGCCCTCCGCACGCCATAAAGTGCAGCTCATTGACTTTGACACTGTTCATAGTGCGGCGGCGGAGGTATTATGGTAATTGGTTTACAGTTACATCCAAGGGCTTTTTGCCCTGACTGTCTTGTTGATGCGTGTTGCTCGTTTCTCTGGTGTGCTCTGGTGTGTTGTGGGCACACACACACGCCATTGAGCTCATGAGGCATCGGTACAAAACATCTGGGTGCACACATTCACTTTCTGGGTAATGTGCGCGGCTGGGGAGTCGTGTTCAGTTGTATTTGTATTTGTTAAAAAAAGCGTAATTCTACATTTTACTGTAAGTATGTCAATGTTATATTGAGCTTGAGCATATGCCACCTCAAGTTTGTGTGTTTTTCCGCCATAGTAACCTATTATTCCACACACAGTGCGGCAAAGTGGCGTTGCTGCTTAGGACTGCTTTCACTCCAAAATGACACAAATAACACAAATTCTGTTACACAAGTGCCACTTGTACCTGAAATGTGTGTCAATTTGCCTACATGTACATTTCCCAGCTATGCAACCCAAACAAAACGTGTGTTTTAGCGCGTCACCGGTGGCATCTGCACGGCTGCTGGGGGGGAGGAGGGGGGGGGGGGGGGGGGGGGGGCTGGCGTTCGTCCCTTCAGACCAAAGTGACACTTTAAAACAAACCGCTTCCCGGTGCGAAGAAAAAGTCGAAGCATTTGGTCACTAATATGTGACACCCCCGATACACACACACACACACACACACACACAATCACGCATTCAGACACAAACCGATGGTGCTCAACTGAAGTCAGGCATGTGTGTGTGTGTGTGTGTGTGTGTGTGTGTGTCGGTATAGCTCAATCCCTGTGGGGATGGGCGGCGCGGCGGCGGCGGCTATGAAAGCCTCCTAACAGCTGGCGCGCGAGGAACAGATGTAGCGCACGCCAATAATCTCTCCAAATCCTTTTATCCTTCTTGTGCATCGGACGACAGATTTAGAGCACTGACACTTATGATGGGCGGCCCGACGAAGACGAAGCCGTCTTACCGGATCGCTGGTGTTCCCCTCGCCGGGAGCGGGTGAGGAGGTTGGGGCTCTGTTCATCTGTTTTCAATTATGCAAATTGAGAGATGGGGAAACTTATACTGTTGGATGTCTGCTGCTTTGTGTGTGTGTGTGTGTGTGTGTGTGTGTGTGTGGTGGGGGGAGAGGGAGGGAGGGAGGGAGGGGAGGGGGGGAGGGGTGATATCTTGCATTGGTGGTGGAATTGACTCTCCATTTGTATTAGCGCTGCGCGGGCAAAGGCGGTCAATTAAAAACCCGCCATTGATGTGAGGCTTATGCTGCTGCTCGTTTTAAAAGCCCGGCCCTGGCTCAGACGGCACGGCATGGGGAGACGTGGAGGACTGGAATTGGACACTAGTTCATCATTGACTCTGGTCCTGTGTTTGATAGCGTGCGTGTGTGTGCGTGTGTGTGTGTGTGTGTGTGGCCGTTTGGCCCATCCGTCTGTCCATCCGTCTGTCTGTCATCAGCCTTGCCATCTTGTGTCCACGGGCAACAACAAACGAAACATCTTCCTAATGTGTTTTTTTTAGGTAATTGAGCGATTGAGGCAGCATTTTATTTATTATTAATTATAAAAATGCATCGGCTCACAACATCAGCGCCAACGGTGACCTCAATGGTGGCGGCTGTTAAAAGTAGCAAGGAAGTATAACAGGGATCACTCAATTAATAATCCCCCCCCCTCTCTCTCTCTCTCTCTCTCTCTCTCTCTCTCTCTCCTTCACTCATGTGGGCCCGTCTCGCCCATCTTTTTTTGTGTTGTTTTCCGTCCCTGGCTCCCGCCATCGGACAGCTGTTGCCGTGTGGTATTTCCACATGGCATTTCAGCAGTGCAAACACAATCAGACATAATGACATGTTTAAGAATGGGGAGTAAAGATTTGAGCACCAAGTGGACTTGGTGAAGTGGCTGAAGTGGGTTTTGATTGTACTAATTATGTAATTCCCCTCGCCTCCCACCTCGTCAATACCCAGGCCCTTTAACAAAGAGCCCCATGAGAGGCCCCCGGTGCAAGTATTTAACTCGGCCGTGATTTATAATTACGCTCCGCGGTTCCAAAAATATCCAGTGTAATAAATGCATTTATTTATCATCCTCATCATCTAAGCAAGATGTGCGTGTTGCACTTCAGTATCAAACAACCTTTCCATTGTCCCTGTGATTGGTTGATCGAGGCCCTCGGAGCCGAAATGGACTATTTGGGGGCCATCTCTGTGTGACTCACTGGTGCCACAAAGTGTTATTTAGATAATGGGGGTAATTTGAAAAGGCATTACATTAAAATCTGCCAGCTTTCACCACTATGATGCAAATTGCAATCCTCTCTCTCTCTCTCTCTCTCTCTCTCTCGCTCTCTCATTACACCCATATGAATGGTGACATGTGCCTTTTTACCCTTTCTTGTCATAATGGACCCATCTTGTAGGATGCAATTTCATTGGTTGTTTTTTTTTTTTTTGTGCTCTTTGACACATTAACAATTGGGTCTTGGTGTCCAGGTAAAATAATAATGTAATGATGTCAAAATGGCAGCCGTTATTAGTGAAGTGAAATATCTTGCCGTCGCCACTTTCACTCTGCGTAGAAACTTTTGGTGTATTTTAATTTGGATTGTGTGTATGTGTAATAGTCCCTAAAGAGGCAATGCCTATTAGTATAAGTAATACAACAGCATCACCATTATGTTGTGATGTATTTAAATAACACAACAAACGCAACGGAAAAACAAACAAAAAAAAGAATGCAACTGCTGTATCAAATATTAATGAGTGCATTTAACAGAAAAAACAACAACCAAGCAAACCAACAAATAAACTGTGCACACAAGGGGCGGGTCACACAAAGCAGTGCAGCAAAACCTCGAGTTCTCCCTTGATACTGGCATCTATAAATATATACACGCTGTATTTATGTTTCTCCCTCGCAGATAACCAGGCCATGGTGTCCCATTCGGCGGTGAGCATCCGCATCCTAGACGTGAATGACAACCCTCCTGAGCTGGCCACGCCGTACGAAGCGTCCATCTGTGAGGATGCTAAACCGGGGCAGGCAAGTCAACCCTAGCGTACCCCCATGGTGTCACTCCAGGTACGCCTGAGTGATGCTATGCGGGGGGTTTATGACCAAGAGGTGTATATGTAGACACTGCTTATACAATACAGTACACTACACTACAATACGGCTTTATTGTCCACACAAGGTACACATTTGCCTTTCGCCTCACTTTGCATATTCATAAACACGTGAGTACATTGAAAAGCAGCAGTATGGTGCATTAACTGGGGTGATGCAAGACATTGCGTATCTGAGGTTATGTTCTACCTTATGTTGGAGGAGGCTCATTTTTGCTTTCAATTAAGGACTTTTATATATAGTTTTAGTTGCCATTGGCACACTGTAACTTCTCCCTGAGTGCAGCGTGTCAAACTGAAGACATGTGCAGATGATCTTTTAGCACGGTGTGCGTGTGTGAAATCACAGCACACATGTATGCTAGGTATTAAAGGGGTCCTGTCACGCTCGGCACGCTTGGCTATTTTCTAATAATAGAGCGCTGCTTCATACTTGTGTGATGTGCAAACAATTGCATATTTTTCCCACATTTGCAGCCAGATACAATAGTATAGATAAATAAGTTAAATATCCATATGCATGGACATATTGTTATTATGGATTCAACGCTTATATTAAACACATTGTTTTTGTTTTTGTGCATATGTCCACCCAAGTCTTTCCATCCTAAAAGGCGATGTGTGTCCGCTGCCATTACATCCATCACACAGCACAGTATCTCCTGTAATCTCAGGGACCGGTTTAGTCAGACGCCACTCCCTTGCCCTGAGACTCCTGCTTTCCTTTCTTCTCCCATCTGTGTCTCTCCGGAGACCAAATTGATTTATAGAGGCCAAATACAAGAGTCCTTTGAATCATGGATGAGTGGGTTGTATTGTTTTAAATATTCAGTGTTTCCATTCGGTTAGAACAGAAGGATATTTAAAACGTGACGTGCCGTCTATGCAAATTCCAGCCAGGAATGGTTGTGGACCGGTAGAAAGCATGACGTGCTTTTTTTAATTAGCGCAGATTGATATCATAAATTCATGAGCTGCAAGGTCATGAACTAAAACTATATGAGCAAAGTTGATGTAATTGAATAAAAATAGCCATGGGTTCACTCCTGAAAGACACAATTACCTGACACCCAGCGAAATAAATATTCCCCAAAAGATATATCATATTTCAATCACGACTCGCGTCTCGGGTCCAGTACAGGGCCAGACCGCCTCGCTGATTATCATAAAAAATGGAGACGGGGTCGGCTGTTTTCTAGACCCTGGGCTCAGCTGGACCCAATTATCATGTGCAGAGCAGAAGAATAATTAACAGAAACAGGGCTCTTTTGAGTGTGTGTGTGTGTGTGTGTGTAGGGGGGGGGGGGGGGGGGGGGGGGGGTGTGCTTCATGCTGGAAGCGACATGTACATGTGTAATAAGGCTCAGGCCTCTCTCTCTCTCTCTCTCTCTTCTCCCCCACCCTCCCTGAGCTTGCATGCAGCCATTCTGAGTGTGTTCTGGTCTGACTCCCATCACACTGCTTCACCCGCCGTCTCATCTGTCTGCAGGAGACCACATTAACCTTCAACTAGCCCTCATACAGAGACCATTAGTCTTCAGAGAAAAAAAAATAGATTAAGGAATTTAAAGAAACCTTGGTTGGCTGCTTGGACTGAAAAATACACATTGGGCCTTATCTTACGCCTGGCGGAGGAGCGGCGAGGGGGAGCGGAGCGGAGGAGCGGCGCGGAGATGCCCAGAGCAGCGCCAAGCGCGACGCAGTTATCGTTTTCCCGTCCTGCGCCCACATTGTTTTTCAATTGCGCAATTGACCAACAGAAACCGGGTCGAAAGTCAAAGGCGCGGCGTTTCACCGTTAGTTTAGCGGCACGTTAGTAATACGCTGCGTATTGTAGGCGGGTGCACAACACTCTGCTTGTTACACACACAGGGAGGCGCAGCATCGCACAAACATGCAAACCATTAAAAATAAAAAAGATGTACAATGTGAATTATGACTTTATGACATTAATGTCCGCATCTCCCCTGAACGTCGTTCCTTCTTCCCGCCTGGCTAATCCGCTGTCATAACACCAATCTGCCAAGGTGCAAGTGCACCTGGCTTGTAAAGGGAATGGGAGGTGATTGGTTTATTACATGTCACGCCCAAAACACACCCGTGATTAATGAAGAGATGAAGTACAACCCTTTTGGACCGTGCGCCTGGCGCTGCGACCATTTTTCCGCCGTTAAACGAGCAAAAAGTTGATTGGGAAACGCCCCTATATGCACCTGCGGCGCGTGCTCCAGACCATGCGTTTCAGATCGTTAAAATAGGGCCCATAATGTGAAATATGTTGTACTTATGAACTTAAAACAATTGTATTTATCTATCCATGTATCTATATATATTTATCAATCTCCACTTAGTTTCTCTTCATGTTCAGTTTGTTCATGTGTTGCTTGTTCTACACTACCGTCCCTTTGTTCTTGTTCCTCTTGTGTCTGTGATGTCACAGTTTCTTCTCCTCTTGTTGTCACTGCAAAGAGTTCAGTTTGAGTTGACAGCTGAGATTGAGTGGGAACGTATTTTTGCTTTGGATCCAATGCAGTCTAAAACCCATTCGCCACCCCAGGAGGTGCACCCCCCACTGTTGGGGATACTTGGGATGTGTGTTTGATTTTGGCTGTTTTTGTAAAGTTTATAACACAAGTTGTGTTTGGTTGTTTTTGTGGTTTGTCCAAGTTGAAGTTGTGTATAAAGAGTATATGAATATATTTGCCCCTCAGGACAAATGTGCCAACTAGAAGTTGCCCCAGAAAATAAAACATATTGCTAGAATTTAACATAAACCCTTTCTGGTATTTTAGTTTCTGCTTGGAATAGGGAGAGGAGCAACTAATTAAAACGTGCCTTTAAAGTATTATCCTTTCATGGAAGAATAATTAAATAGGATTAGATTATTTCTGTTTGTTTTGTACAATGAACCATGAATGCACCATTACAATATTAAGATGGAGGTGGGAATGCAGTTATTTTCTACACACGTCACATCGTAATTGAGAAGACACTGGCTGACTATATAAAAGTGATGGGAAAACAAAACAAATACCTTTTGGTCTTCCTGAGCAGAAAGACATAGAAAGACCAAAGATTGACTCTGAAGCGATTGGCCAACAAACCTAATGAATCGTAAGTTGTGTTACAGAGCTCTGCGTCTTTCCACCAAATCGAATCCAAGCAGCTGTCCTTTCATCCTATCAATTTCTCTACTCTCCATCTCCCAACTCTATCCAACTCTATTTTTCTTCTGTCCTTCAGCCTCGTTAGACCATCCACATATTCAAGTTTGTGTTTCACATTAAGTATCAGGCCTTGGCTGGGCAGCAATTGATTTCCACATATGGGTGCTGCATTACGTTGTTTAAAAAAATCCTGGTAACACTTTACTTGAAGGCGGGTGAATAAGACTGTCATGATGCTGTCATAATCATGACATGACACCTGTCATGACACTTTATGAATGCTTATGACAGTCGTCATTAAGTGTCATTCGGTAAATTATGTCACTTTTAATTCCAAGTTGACATTGTTTGAGATGTCTTTGTTATGACAACTTGACATAGACCACAACAAAATAACCTGTCATAAACATGACATAGAAGACCTTATTATCAAACTTTGAAAACCTATTTAGCTTTACGTCTTAACGTGACATTAAACTCATATATTGATAGCTTTGACATTGTAGTGTGGAATCTTGTCATTTTGTTCTTCCTAGTGATATATGACATTAAGGTGTCATTAAGTGTAATTACACGGTCATGTCAGTTTATAACAGTGTCGTGAATGTTTTCCTTGACTTTAAGTAAAGTGGAACACTTTGAACATTTCATTAAGATGTCATTTAGTGTAATTTCACGGTCAAATCATTTAAATGCCTAAAAAGCAACAGACAAGTCAAGACATTATTTTACTTCTTGAAGAAGAGATACTTTCAAATTTATTGTATTTGAACACAAAACAATTTGTGAGAAAAATACTCACACAAAACACACACATTACTGTTATAACTCCTCAAACAGAGGGTTCACATACAGTATACATGCAGTACGCACATTCTTTGTTTTGGGTTTTCAAAGTTTGATAATAAGGTCTTCTATGTCATGTTTATGAGGTTATGTTGTTTTGGTCTATGTCAAGTTGTCATAACAAAGACATCTCAAACAATGTCAACTTGGAATTAAAAGTGACATAATTTACCGAATGACACTTAATGACGACTGTCATAAGCATTCATAAAGTGTCATGACAGGTGTCATGTCATGATTATGACAGCATCATGACAGTCTTATTCACCCGCCTTCAAGTAAAGTGTTACCAAAAATCCTAAGTGGCGCTTGTGCTCTCTTCGCTCTTGCCCATTCCGGTCGGAAGTAAAGAAAACATCTCCTCACGATTACAATATAAAGACGGAGGTGGGAATGCAGTTATTTTCTACACACGTCACACCATAATTGAGGAGACACTGGCTCACTATATAAAAGTGATGGGGAAACAAAACAAATACCTTTCGGCGTTCTGCAGTGCGCTAATTCAAAGAGCTCGCTAGGATTATTTTCGTCATTCCCTAAACACAGCAGCCGTGGCTTGTGAGTGAAATAAACTTCCTTTTGGTTTCCATGCTGCACAGCACTGCTCATAAATTAGAAAAACAAGTCCAAAGGCTGTGCAAAGTAGACATAATCACCTCCATTTTTCTTTCACCTGGCAAAAAAAAGTCTGGGATGGCTGCAGCTCTGCGTACAGACGTCTGGTCGCCCCGCAGCAGAACCACTTGAACTGCTTCCCATGAATAAAGAGAGGCGAACCGAGAGCCTCCATTAGTTTCACAACACTTTTTGCATGATTTAACTTTGGTTATGACACAAACAAACAAACAAACAAACAACCAAACACATGCATACATGCACAGACTCTCTCTACACGCACACACATGCGCACACCAAGCGGTGCTCATCTGCCGTTCATTGAAAGTCATCTCATTTAAGGGATGTATTTATATTTAATATAAGCCTATTTTCCTGTTTAACGTCAACTCAGCTCCCACTTGAGGTTATGCGTATCCCGTGATTGATAGCAGTTTTTATTTCCGCTAATTATGTGCACACACAAATTCTACGACTAAATAAATTCAATCAAGCTGTCAATTATTCAACAGTGCCTGTATGAAACTAATGCAAATCGTTGGCTTTATGTGTATGTGTAGCCAGACATATTTGACTCTTAGAACATATATAATTCTTGATTGATTATTCCTAATGTCATAATTTGATTCATGAATAGTAATTTGTGTTGTTCTGACCATCCCTGGTTGCGGAAACAGAGCTTGAGTAACATTTTGGTAAATGTGTTATTATACCAGTGGCTCTTCACTGATACCCATCATAGTGGCAAGTCATACAATAAGGACATGTCATACAATAAGGACAGGTCATACAATAAGGACAGGTCATACAATGAGGACATGTCATACAATAAGGACAGGTCATACAATAAGGACATGTCATACAATAAGGACATGTCATACAATAAGGACAGGTCATACAATAGCGACAGGTCATACAATAGCGACAGGTCATACAATAGGGCACAACATGACCCAATCGGACCGGTTGGTACCGTGCTGAACTCATTGTAAGTGGACCTGTGACCTGATGAAGTCCAGGGTTGAGCCCCAATATTCAAACATTTGGATATTCGTTCCTTGGTGGCGCTCCCCGCTAGTCAGTTGCAGCCATAGAAAATAAGAGGTTGGTTTTAGAAGGGCTTTAATCATGAACCTAGGCTATTTAGCAACTATTTCAATGTTTAAACAAGGCCAAAAGATACCAAAAAGATCCACCTACTAATGATAACGGGTTATTTACATGAATAGAACAGTTAGCGTTCGTTTTTCCTTTTTATGGAGATCCGTCTCCCATAATAGCACCTGTGTGATTTCTCTTCAGGTGAACAGCGCTCGTCCTGCTGTGCAATTTCATCAAAATTTTGCACAATGTTCAAACCACCAATTTGCTTTGTGATTACTGGAAATGGGCCGACTCCCATACAATGGAAGCCATGTGTCTTCAGAAAGTCTTAGGTTACATTGAAGCTCTGCCGTAACCGAGTCAGACTCGAACCGATTATCCGAAGCTTGAAATTATGTATTTGGGCCAGCGCTAATTAAGTCCATGTATTTATTTCACGTTTTAGTCTGTGTTAAAGTTCTTTCCAGAGGCTTGTGCAGCACTTGTAGCATCTTTTCCTGAGCAGAAAGACATAGAAAGACCAAAGATTGACTCTGAAGCGATTGGCCAACAAACCTAATGAATTGTAAGTTGTGTTACAAAGCTCTGTGTCTTTCCACCAAATCGAACCCAAGCAGCTGTCCTTTTATCCTATCAATTCATCTACTCTCCATTAGAGATAGACCAATATGTTTTTTTCAGGGCCGATGCCGATACCGATTATTAGTAGTCAAGGGGGCCGATAACCGCTATTTGGAGCCGATATTAATTTACAGAAAAAGGGAAAACAGGATTAGAGGTGACCTGGTGAGGTCAACATTTTGAATAATACAAACTCCAACACTTAACTTCATTTAAATGCCTTTAAGCATATGTTTAATAAACACAACAGCTTATCAGAATTGCAACATAACACAAACACACACACACACTTCTTACTTTTATCACTGACTATTTCCCTATCAATATTATCAGCAACCTTGTTTCAAGTGATTAAACCGTTAAAAAACACTAAATAGCCCACAGCATCTTCACTTTAATAATCAGTGTTTATCATAGGAACAGACAGCTGCTGCTAACCTATTGGGCCTCACAGTAACGTTAGTAGTCGTGAGTTGTAGAGTTTCGCTACAGTCTGCTGAGCGTCGAGAGCCAGAGAAGGAGAAAGCGGACCGCTGGGCTAACGTTACGCTAAAAGCTAATCAGCCTTCACCTTAAAGCCTAATTTATACTCCTGCGTAAAGTGCTGTACGTCGGTTACGGAGAGCCCTCTACATCGCCGGAGAGTCTGTCGTCTCCGGCTGCATGAAATATTTTTTAAGTGTCCGTCACTCCGTCAAGGGACAACGGAGACGGCAAGGGTCACGGTTGTAAATAGCTTCTTTTTTTTCTTTCGTTTTTTACTTTTAATTAGCATTATTGCATATCCGAGTATCCGGCACCACGACGGAGAACTGAGGGCTCGAGGGGTCTCCGTGGTTACGCAGTTGGATAGCGCATTACGCAGTTGTAGAAGTATAACCACCGCTTGACGTGCTTCCCTGCAATAACACTGGACTGAATTGAGTTTATTAGGTTTTTACTCTCTCACTCACACACAGACTTCTACTATCACGGACTATTTCCATATCGCTATTATCAGCAACCTTGTCCCGAGTGCTTAACAGTCCGCCTGGACGGACTGCGAGCGAGCAGAGCTGCCGCTTATGTTTATATAACGTTTATGGGCTCACAGTAATGTCACTAGTAGTTGTGAGTTGTAGAGGACTGGGATGTTTATTACAATTTCGGGAGAGTCTGCTGCCTTAACTTACCTCGAAACCAAACCAGACAAAACGTTGTCTCCTCTCCGCCGTGTGTGCGTGTGTGTGTGTGTGAGCACTGTGCATGCACAGCTTTCACTGCTGATTGGCTGTTACCCGTCGTGGCTCTGCGTGTAACCAGAGCGCGTAACCAATCAGATGGTGCTGTGGGCGGGACAATGCTGGAGACAGCGTAGTGACAGCAGACAGAGAGGCGCGGCTGCATCAGAGCCAAAATAACCCAGTTTTAAATCGATCTCTTATCGGCCGTCGGATCAAAAAAAAAGGCCGATGCCGATATGCGTCAAAATGCCGAATATCGGCGCCGATAATCGGTCGATCCCTACTCTCCATCTCCCAACTCTATCCAACTCTATTTTTCTTCTGTCCT
>JAOPHQ010004920.1:0-45000 GCA_030340625.1 Merluccius polli
GCTCTCCTCCTCCTCCTCACTTTCCCAGGCCAGCCAGACTAACCCCGCTCCTTCTTCTTCTTCTGTTTGTTTGCTCCAGTGATTGAAGGCATGAGGACATCATCTTCATCATAAGTCATGGCCGATAAACGAAAACTCCAAGGTGAGACTCATGTCCTCCTCTCCTCCTCTTCTCCTTCTCTCCTCTCAACTCTATACTGTCCTCCTCTCCTCCTCTTCTCACATCTCTACTGTCCTCCTCTCCTCCTCTTCTCACATCTCTACTGTCCTCCTCTCCTTCTCTCCTGTCTCACATCTCTACTCTGTCCTCCTCTTCTCCTTCTCTCATCTCTCACATCTCTATACTGTCCTCCTCTCCTCTTCTCCATTTCTCCTCCCTCTCTTCCCATTTGTGCTTCTGTCTCCCCTCTCCTTCTCTCTTCTCTTCCCACTGTCTCCTCTCCTTTCTGTTTCCTCCCTGCTCTCCCCCTGTCTCTCTCCCCCCTTCTCTACTGTGTGTGTGTGTGTGTGTTTATTTTTCTCCCTCCCTCACCCCGTGTGTCTCTGCCTCTCTTGCCCCTGCAGGTGAAATAGATCGATGTTTGAAGAAAGTAGCCGAGGGAGTGGAACAGTTTGAAGACATTTGGCTGAAGGTACGCGGCGGTCGTGTGGAGGTAAACCTCATCCCGTTGCTAACGGCAACAACCATGTGGATGAGAGATGTTCTCGGTCACTAGGAGCACTTTTGTCGCTGGATAATTAGATTTATGTTTTTTTTCTGCGCTGATTAAACACAGACAGCTATTCCACTTTAGAGTCGATGCCCCCGTTTCCTTTTAGCGGAGGATCTCGCCAAGCTTCACTCTTCACTTCCTGTTTCCCAAACACACTGCATGCAAACCTGTAGCTCCGCCCACTATGTCCAAAATATGACTCTCTCTGTTCTGTGGGAGGGGCCACTTAGTGTGCTGTAACCAATCAGGACGGGGTTTCTAGAGTCTGGGGAGGAGATAAAAGTACAGATGGTGATTTGTAAAAGGAAACCCCAAAACAACCTCCTCAATCAACAGTTAAAACAATATAACCTCCTTCATGGCAACATTTATTATCACCTTAATTATGGGGAAGTTTACAAGACATCGATAAATATTACAATATATGCTTATGAATACAATATGGCATTTTTAAACAGTCTACATGAGCGTCATTGCATTGAAGTGTATGGAAATGTAAAGTATGGTATCGGACTAAAACTGGTTTTCCTTATCCTTATTAAACCTAATGTTTGATCATCTTCTCATCGTGATTAATTTATACTATTAACTGGCCATCATGATGCCAATCAAAGACGATAAACGCTAATATTTCCCAGTAGTGATTGAGGAGTCACGTTTTAACAGTCCAGTTGGGTACAGAGATGCTAACGGAGGTTATTTCCCCACAGCTTCACAATGCAGCCAACGCCAACCAGAAGGAGAAATATGAAGCAGACCTCAAGAAGGAGATCAAGAAACTCCAGGTGTGTGTGTGTGTGTGTGTGTGTGTGTGTGTGTGTGTGTGTGTGTGTGTGTGTGTGTGTGTGTGTGTGTGTGTGTGTGTGTGTGTGTGTGTGTGTGTGTGTGTGTGTGTGTGTGTGTGTGTGTGTGTGTGCGTCAGCATTTATTACTATTAATTGCATGTATTAAATATCATTGTGGTCAGCAGAAGATAAACTATACACACACACACATATGCACACACAGATGCTGTGGTCACAAGCCATGACTGAAGAGTGTTTTTGCTGAACACACTTCATTAACATGATTATCATTTCATTATTTTCTCTCTCGGTCACCAGCGGCTGCGAGATCAGATCAAGACGTGGGTGGCGTCCAACGAGATCAAAGACAAACGGCAGCTCGTCGAGAACCGCAAACTCATAGAAACGGTGAGTTTAAAGTGGCGAGAATATTAATAATAATGTTAATATAATCAGGTTATTATAATCCGGTTAATATTATCTGGTTATTATCAGGTTAATATTATCAGGTTAATATTATCTGGTTATTATCAGGTTAATATTATCAAGTTAATATTATCAGGTTAATATTATAAGGTTATTATCTGGTTAATATTATAAGGTTATTATCTGGTTAATATTATAAGGTTATTATCTGGTTAATATTATAAGGTTATTATTATCTGGTTAATATTATAAGGTTATTATTATCTGGTTAATATTATAAGGTTAATATTATAAAGTTATTATGAACTCATTGGTTTGGAAACACAGATGTATTGTCTGAGAAAGAAAATAAAAACTTTAACTTTGTCGCGTTATATTTTATAAACTGTTGAGTTCTGCTACCAAATTGGTTTTAACAATCGAACTGCCTGTGTGTCTGTCTCTCTCTGCCTGTGTGTCTGTCTCTCTCTGCCTGTGTGTCTGTCTCTCTCTCTGCCTGTGTGTCTGTCTCTCTCTGCCTGTGTGTCTGTCTCGCTCTGCCTGTGTCTGTCTCTCTCTCTGCCTGTGTGTCTGTCTCTCTCTCTGCCTGTGTGTCTGTCTCTCTCTCTGCCTGTGTGTCTGTCTCTCTCTCTGCCTGTGTGTCTGTCTCTCTCTGCCTGTGTGTCTGTCTCGCTCTGCCTGTGTGTCTGTCTCTCTCTCTGCCTGTGTGTCTGTCTCTCTCTGCCTGTGTGTCTGTCTCTCTCTGCCTGTGTGTCTGTCTCTCTCTCTGCCTGTGTGTCTGTCTCTCTCTCTCTGCCTGTGTGTCTGTCTCTCTCTCTCTGCCTGTGTGTCTGTCTCTCTCTCTCTGCCTGTGTGTCTGTCTCTCTCTCTCTGCCTGTGTGTCTGTCTCTCTCTCTCTGCCTGTGTGTCTGTCTCTCTCTGCCTGTGTGTCTGTCTCTCTCTCTGCCTGTGTGTCTGTCTCTCTCTCTGCCTGTGTGTCTGTCTCTCTCTCTGCCTGTGTGTCTGTCTCTCTCTGCCTGTGTGTCTGTCTCTCTCTGCCTGTGTGTCTGTCTCTCTCCGCCTGTCGCTCTGTCTGCGTGTGAGCAGCAAATGGAGCGGTTCAAGGTGGTGGAGCGGGAGACGAAGACGAAGGCCTACTCTAAAGAAGGCCTGGGACTCGCCCAGAAGGTGGACCCGGCCCAGCGGGAGAAGGAGGAGGTCGGCACCTGGCTGACGGTGAGCAGGCCGTCCGGAAATAAGTAAACCAGTGGCCAGCGGTCCATATAAGGGTCCGTCTGCGAAGACGAAATTTGAGTCACATTTTCATTTTCTATGTTTCACGGGTGAGCGGCAGCATACCTCACATCAGAGGTCACCGTTAGCCACCGATGTCAACGCAGAGTAGAAATGCAACAAAAAACAAAAAAAAAGTTCTGCTAAATGACGAACTCGGAAGCGAGTCGGTAACTAGGAAGTTGTGAACACGCCAAGGAGATATCCAGGGATGAATCCTGAAGCGACGCTGTGTCTCTCCTCCCGCAGAACACGATAGACACGTTGAACATGCAGGTGGACCAGTACGAGAGCGAGGTGGAGTCCCTCTCCGTCCAGACCAGGAAGAAGAAGGGAGACAAGGAGGTGAGGGTTTCTAGTCCGAGGTCCTCGTCTCCTACTGTCTGAGACTGGAAGGAACTGATGAATGATTGGAAATGTTCGCTTATTGTATGTTCGTTTGCCTGGCAATTAAATAGTATTTAGCAATTATGGTGCACTTGGTGAAACTGTTTTTTGATAAAAGCATCTGCTAAATGCCCTAAATGTAAATGTAATTATAAAATGTAAATGTAAAATTGTATTCAAATATATTGTGATGCCTGACGTCGTACAGGCAGACGTTAAAAATTCATGAACTCACACCTTTTCATCTCTCCCACTCTTCATGCACTTTACAAACCACACATCTCTGCATCCATCATCCATCCTTTTATCCACTCACCCATCATCCATCCACCACCAACTCTCCCCCACCCCCCCCACCCCCCCCACCCCCATCCATACGTCGTCCTCCTCTTGCCACAGCAGGAGCGTATCGAGGAGCTGAAGCAGTTTGTGGAGAAGCACCGCTACCACATCCGGATGCTGGAGACCATCCTGAGGATGCTGGACAACCACTCCATCCAGGTGGACTCCATCCGGAAGATCAAGGTGCGCCGGCCGCCTCCAGACACCACCTTCCTTCCTCCCTCACAGTCTAACCCGAGGTCCTGACCGCATGTGGTCACTAAAGCCTCATTTTTACCACGCCGTCTAGTTCAGTGCAGCTCAGGCAGGCGCGTAATTTGCGGGGGGGTTAGGGGGGTCATGACCCCCCCCAAAAATCAGATCCAGCTAATATAACCCCCCCAATATCATCACACATAATTCAGAAAAATATGAAATATTCTGTTTGTTTTCTTTATTAATTTGACAGCAAGATAGTATCATGTTTTAATCATCTGTAATGTACCCCCCCCTCCCCGCCCGCCCACCGACTACTTGGTATGACCCAACCCGTTTTCTTTACCAAACCGAACTATTTCGCGCAGTCGCTGGGATGAATAGTTGAGAAAGTTCATGCTAAATGAATGTGGCGATGAAAAGGACACGGAAAGGCAGCCAGACAACTCTTTTTCATTGTTGGTCGAAAAAGAGTAAAAATCCTGACGAAAAGGAGGTAAATACCCCTATTGTTATACCATGAGCTGTGTTCGAAATCGTTCCCTATCACGGATATAGTGCACAATATAGGGTGCTCGCCATTTTGTAGTGGTGTTCGAATTCTCAGTGGTTCATTTCATGCACTATAAATGAATATTATTGTTCAGATGCGTTCCGCGGTCCATGCTGGAACGCATCTGAACAAGGGGGGGGCCATAATATCCAACACGTTCTCATCCCAACTCGTAATATACCGACGATTTGTCATCACGCCCCTAGACATCTGATACTGACGCAAAAGGTTCCCTCCCGCGTCTGTGTGAAACGATCTGGGTTCTCATGAACCCGTTCGCGGTGGTAAGAGACGAGCAGAGTCTACAGCGTCCGCTCGCAGAGCAGAGTCTACAGCGTCCGCAGTCTACTGTGAAACAATTCACTCCAAAAAGGGTTATGGTTTGGGTTATGGTTATGGTTATGGTTAGGTTAGGGTTAGCGTAATCTATCACCGTGACCGGGTTATTATTGGAGTGAACGGACGCTGTAGACTCTGCTCTGCAAGCGGACGCTGTAGACTCTGCTCGTCTCTTACCACCGCGAACGGGTTTATGAGAACCCAGATCGTTTCACACAGACGCGGGACGATCCATCAGGACAAATTGGACCTCTTAACTAAGAAGTCAGTGTGTACACAGTTCATTTCTTTTACACAGAGACGCAAACAGGTGTTTGGTGCTTTTATCTGAATTGCCCAACAATATCTATAGTCTACTAGTAGTACTATAGTTGCTGGCAGAATAGACGTCAGTATAGCATCCTGTTTCTTTTAGTCAATTCTTATTTTAGCCTAATATGTTGTAAAATACCTTCAAATGTGATTGACAGATAGGCCTTCTTTTGTATTTACATGCTTTTGTTTAGATTTTGTTAGTTTGAACTGGTGATGCCCACCAATATGTGAAATCAGTTTGCCATGTTCAGAATAGAGGTGCAAGCTGCACTCCAGTGTGCCACCCTGTATTGTGTGATGTGTTTGAGAGTTGAATTGTGCATAGTACATTTGCTGCATGTAGGTGCCAATACAGTGATGCAATTGATTAATCTTTAAGTTCTTGTGTTTTTTTTCATAAGATAGTGAACACACACACAAAATCAATTAGGTGGAAGCTGCCACTGTTGGCTAGTGCTTAAACACTGAATTTAACTACTGTGTCATTATGGCATAAATAGTCAAAAAGTAGCCAAAATCAGTAAAAGTATCGCAATGTATTTCTAATACAAGAACGGCAAATTGGCATGTCACCTTTTACACAAGAAAATGATTCAATAAATAAATAAACAAATAAATAAATAAATATGCCGCGAGTTTAACCCCCCCAATGGCAGACCCAAAGTTACGCCCTTGAGCTCAGGACTCACAAACCCGCCATTTATAAATATCCCATCGATTGTAACAGATTATTTCGGCAGTATTTCTCCTTCAGCCTTTTATTAAACAAAGTCTCCTGGTTGTAATAAATATCCACACACCGAGGAGGAAGTATGAGAAACATTCGATGTCCTCCATTATGTGGTTGTGTTCCTGCGTTTCCTCGCGTTGAATATGATGTCACCATAGTTACGTGGGGATGAACCCCGCCTACATTTTAGGGGAGCTGTTTGCGGTGGAAACACAAAACAGATCTAGGGTTAGGTACAGGTTGGCACAGGTTAGGTAGCGGTTATAAAACAGATCTAGGGTTAGGTACAGGTTGGCACGGGTTAGGTAACGGTTATAAAACACATCTAGGGTTAGGTACAGGTTGGCACGGGTTAGGTTACGGTTATAAAACAGATCTAGGGTTAGGTACAGGTTGGCACGGGTTAGGTAACGGTTATAAAACAGATCTAGGGTTAGGTACAGGTTGGCACGGGTTAGGTAACGGTTATAAAACAGATCTAGGGTTAGGTACAGGTTGGCACGGGTTAGGTAACGGTTATAAAACAGATCTAGGGTTAGGTACAGGTTGGCACGGGTTAGGTAACGGTTATAAAACAGATCTAGGGTTAGGTACAGGTTGGCACGGGTTAGGTAACGGTTATAAAACAGATCTAGGGTTAGGTACAGGTTGGCACGGGTTAGGTAACGGTTATAAAACAGATCTAGGGTTAGGTACAGGTTGGCACGGGTTAGGTAGCGGTTATAAAACAGATCTAGGGTTAGGTACAGGTTGGCACGGGTTAGGTAACGGTTTCAAGGGTATGATAACGAAAGTGTTTGGTGGAAATGAGCCGTAAAGATCTCATGGCGTTGTGAGAGCGGTGATGGCCAGGGTGTGCTGAGCGGACGATGTGTAATATTTGGTTCTGTAGTAATATGAGGAGTTTCCTCTTGGTTCTCCAGTCATATTCTGATGGTTGTGTTGGTTCTGCAGGACGATGTAGAGTACTACTTGGACTCGTCTCAAGACCCGGACTTTGAGGAGAACGAGTTTCTGTACGACGACCTGGACCTGGAGGATATCCGTAAGTTATTGATTAGTGATCAGTGATTTTAATTGTTTCGTCGGGGTCCTGCATCACCCTGTCGGGATTTATTTCATATTCATGGCAGTAGTCTGCCATTCAGAAATCACCGACCGTAGAAACCGCAATTGGCCAATCAGAATGGAGTATTCAACAAAGCGGTGTAATTGCTGATAACAGTCCTGTTGGGACCCACGGGACTAAAGGCTCTTCTGTACCCCCTCCCCCCTCCAGCCCAGGCCCTGCTGGCCACCTCCCCCCCTGGGACCACCCTGGAGGACGAGATCCTGCAGCACTCGAGCAGCACCCCCACCTCCACCACCTCCTCCTCCCCCACACCGCCCTCCCCCGCCACCTGCACCACGGTGGGACACGGAGCTACGCTAGCTCGCTAATATGTGCTGCGCCTGGCTAGTACATGCTAACATATGCGATGCTAAACTAGCATTTAGTTTATACATGTTTCTACATGCTAATGCACGCTGACGTGTGCTTATAATAGCATATGCTATGCTAAACTAGCTTACGCCAAAACAGGCTAACGTGCGAACACATGTTATACTAGCCCACAGCGCCAAAACATGCTAACACGTGCTATACTAGCACACAGCGCCACAACATGCTAACACATGTTTTACTAGCACACAGCGCCAAAAGTTGATTGGCAAATATTTATTCACTGATCAACACAATCGTCCGCCTTGGATGCTCTGTACTTCCGGATGTTTCCAACTCGGTTGCGCCTTCCAAACGTTGCTCCTCCTGAACGTCTGCTACTGAACCGAACCCTTCCTAACGAAGTCTCTTCTTCTTCTGGTCCAGGAGAACTCGGAGGACGACAAGAAGAGGGGTCGCTCCACGGACAGCGAGGTCAGCCAGGTGAGTCAGAAGCTCTCCGGGAGGTTCTCCTCTTCCTCACCCCGATGGCTGGACCATTAGTGCTGGAGTCCTCCTAGTCCAGGGGTCGGCAACCCGCGGCTCTGGAGCCGCATGCGGCTCTTTAGCGCCGCCCTAGTGGCTCCCTGAAGCTTTTTCAAAAATGTTTGAAAATGGAAAAAGATGGGGGAGAGAAATATATTTTTTGTTTTAATATGGTTTCTGTAGGAAAACAAACATGACACAAACATTATTAACGTTTTTCAATGCTGTAAAAATGTGTAGAATAAATATTAAATTTCAACATTTCTGTCAACGAAGATTTACGTCATAGCCTGCGACACACGTTTCTATCAGTAAGGCGGGATGCCAGGCAGGTGGCTGTTGTAAACAAACCGGCGGCTGTGTGATGGGCCATGGATCCCAAAGGGAAAAAGAGAAAAATAACTGAGGAGAACAGAGGATTCAACGTTTCTTGGACCGGGCAATAGTAACACACCGCGGACCTACGGCCGACGGGGGGGGGGGGGGGGGGGGGCGCGCGCGCGCGCACGCGATTGTAACACTCCGGCGGGGGGTGGTGGTGCGCGCAATAGTAACACACCGCGGACCTACGACCGGCGGGGGGGGGGGGGGGGGGGGCGCGGTGTGTTACTATTGCGCTCTCAAAAAGGAGGACAAATACGCGCCCGGCTTGATGCTGCGCCGGACGCCGGACAGGGCTTTGAAAAACCGGACAGTCCGGCGCAAATACGCGCCTCCTTTTTGAACCCGCGCCCCGCCCCACCGGTTGAGAACCACTGCTACAGGATGCACTGCAGGAAAAATAAACATTTAATCATGAAGGCTCATTATGTATTTGTAGTTAACTTAGTCATTTATATAGTAGGCTAATATAGCTACTATAGATACATACAGCATGTGTTGCCTTCAATATAAGGCTTCTATAAGGCTTTTATTTTTTTGCGGCTCCAGACATATTTGTTTTTTGTTTTTTTGGTCCAATATGGCTCTTTCAACATTTTGGGTTGCCGACCCCTGTCCTAGTCCGAGGGTGTTTCAACTCCCAGCCGAAAGGTTCTGGGTTCGAACCCCAACGTCCAAAGTCTAACCTGTAGGCATCTTTTGAGAATCCCACCTCGGGTGAAACCGGTTTGGACGAACGTCGTCTGAACTTTGACCTTTCATGGGTCTCCCCCTTCTCTTTCAGTCTCCTGTGAAGAACGGCAACCCCTCCTCGTCGTTCTCCTCTTCCTCCTCGTCGTCCTCCTCTTCCTCCTCCGCCTCTGGTCCCGCCTCCTCGTCGTTGGTCTCCTTGGCGGCCGTCGGCGGGGGCGTGACCGGGGGCAACACTCTGCTGGGCAGCATGGGCGGCCTCCTGTCCAGCAGCCTGGCCGGCAGCTACAGCAACGCCACGCAGCAGCCGCCGCACCCGTCGACGCAGCAGCAGCAGCAGCACCACCTGCCCAAGATCTCCTCGTCCTCCGCCTCCCTCCCCTCCAGCATCCTCCACCCCATCTCCTCCTCCTCCTCCTCTTCGCCCCCCAACGCGAGCAGCACGCAGCCCCAGGTCTCCCTGGCGTCCATGCCCAGCACCAACAGCCTGGGTCTCAGTCTGGGCATGGGCCTGGGGAAGAGCTCGGCGCCAGGCTGCGGCGCCACCAGCCCCATGTCGTCGGGCCTGGGTCTGTCGGGGATGCCCGGCTCCCTGGGCAGCATGGCCGGCCTCATATCGGGCTCCACGCCGGCGCCCTACGCCCAGGCGGCGGCGTCCTCGGGGCCGGTGGGCGGGGGTCTGCTGGGCGGGGTCAGCGTCTCCTCGGCGCCGGGCTCCGCCGGCGCGGGCGGCTGCAGCATCACGGTCGGCGGTCCCACCTCCACCACGGGGGGTCTGCTGGGGACCTCGCCGGGCGGGCGGCGGCGGCGGCGGCGGCGGCGGGCTCCTGGGCCAGGGGTCCGGCCAGCTGGTGGGCCAGACCAGCTCGTCCCTGGGGAGTCTGGCCCCGGGGGGCGGGGTGGGCGTGATCGGAGGAGGAGGAGGAGGAGGAGCTGTGGGGAGCGCAGTAGGAGGAGTCACTGGGAGCTCTCTACTCTGCGCCCGACCGCCCAGCCGCCAGAAACAGAATGGAGGCACAAGTACTTTACAATACTTTACACAACAAGTACTCCACAAGTACTTTACAATACTTTAAAGTATAAGTACTCCTCAAGTACTTTACAATACTTTACACAAGTACTCCACAAGTACTTTACAATACTTTAAAGTATAAGTACTCCTCAAGTACTTTACAATACTTTACACAACAAGTACTCCACAAGTACTTTAAACTACAAGTACTCCACAAGTACTTTAAACTACAAGTACTCCACAAGTACTTTAAACTACAAGTACTCCACAAGTACTTTACAATACTTTAAAGTATAAGTACTCCTCAAGTACTTTACAATACTTTACACAACAAGTACTCCACAAGTACTTTAAACTACAAGTACTCCACAAGTACTTTAAACTACAAGTACTCCACAAGTACTTTAAACTACAAGTACTCCACAAGTACTTTAAACTACAAGTACTCCACAAGTACTTTACAATACTTTACACAACAAGTACTCCACAAGTACTTTACAAATACTATACATTACATGTACGCTACAAGTACTTTACACTACATGTACGCTACAAGTACTTTACACTACATGTACGCTAAGTTTTAATACTTTACACTACATTAAATTACTTTAAAATGTACTTTACAACAAAATTGATTTTATAACTGCCATATCTATGATCACCATGGTAACGATTGTCTCTGTCTTTGTCTCGCACCAGGTTACAGTGCTGTGGTGTCAGACAGCACGCCAGACTCAGTCCTCACCAGTGCCAGCCAATCGCAAAGCAGCCAGCCTTCCTGTTTGACCTCCACAGCCAATCAGATGTGAGTATATATTATTTCAGTGTTCGTACCGATCAACATCATAGTTTATTGTGTCTTTAATGTACCGAAGCGAAAGAACATTTCAAACGTCCGCTGCCCCCCACACACATAGAAATATATTTTTGGATATGAAAAATCCTCTCCTCTCCTTACCTCTTCCGTCTCTTGTCTCCCCCTCCTTTTCCCTGTCCTCTCCTCCTCCACCCCCCTTCCTCTCTGTTCACCTCGTCCTCCCCTCTCCTGTATCTCCCTCCTCCTCTCCTCTCCTGTCTCCCTCCTCAGTAAGGAGAGTGTACCCAGCCTGCTGGGATCCCTCACCCTGGCCTCCTGCTCTGCGTCTCCTCTCTGCTACACGGAGGCGCAGACATCGGGCAGCAGCCCGCTCCTCAACGGACCCCTGTCCTACTCTCAGGCCTCTGACATCATCAAGGTGAGACGAAACACAACCGCGTAGGCCATGTGGAATCATCTAGACCAGGGCTTCCTGAACGTTTTCATGCCGTGACCTGTGGGGGGTCCAACCCGAACCCGAAACCAGGGACCACCAAATACTCTCATGACCATGTCAAAAAAGTGCGACAGTTAGCTTTTCTCCTCTGTCCTCCTCTATGGTTCGTCAATACAGTATTCTCTTCTATCCCCCTTCAAAACACGCTTGTGATAAAACCAAACTGACAGTGTGCATATTTCTGAAGACATTTTTGTTTAAAATATTGTGTGTGGCCGTCCCACACCCCAACCTGCTCCCCTGCTTAGGGGTCCTGCTCTGCAGTTTGTAAACCCCTGATCAAGACTAGCCTGGACACCGGCGTCCTGAACACACACACACACACACACACACACACACACACACACACACACACACACACACATACACACACACACACATACACATACACACACACACACACACACACACACACACACAAGTACGTGTGGAAAATAGGTGTGCCCAACCTGCGCATCCCATTTTATAATGTTGACTAAATATAGTTTTGGGGAAGCTGCGTTCAAGTATATTTTGGGCACCCCTGTCTTAACTCATTTTTAACCTACAGCGCTATTCTAGCCTGTAGTCACCCTTTAAAGATACTGCGAGTACTGTACTACAGAGCACTGTGGTTGGAACTGCGTTACCCATCATGCATTGTGGTGTGTGTGCTGCAGCCCCAGGAGTCCCTGAGCAGTCTGAAGACGATGGCCCAGCAAGCAGCACTCAGCTCTGGGATAGAGACGGATGTACAGATGTCCTCCTTACACCTCCATACTGGTAACATATGTAATATATACACAAATAAAATACATACATGTCCTCCTTACACCTCAATACTGGTAATATATCTATATATATATATATATGTATATATATATACATATGCGCCACCTTAGTGGTTTTTGCTGGGGCCCTCCAACACAAGTTGTTGTTGGTTTGAAGATGCGTTTATTGGCGATGGCAAGATGTTAAAAGCCGAGCAGATGTAACGTGCTGCCATGACAGTGGCTCTCTGTGTGTGTGGGGATAGCTGGTTTATCCCGGGTGCCATGATTGCTCATGCACCACAGGTGTGCAGCCCCACCCAGACCCAGAGTCCAATCAGTGTGACTGGGTCCAGGTGAGGCTGTAAACCAGCCACCAACCACACACACTCCACATATTACTCCAGCAATATATTATAGATAATATGCAGCACAGCGTTTGTTTAAAAAAAAGACTCATTGGGAATATAAAACTCCTCCTCCAGACATCTTCCCCAGCACTTCGGCCCCGTCGGGCCCTCCGTCGGGGCCCCAGACGTCTCTGTCGGAGGTGAGCATCCCCCCGTCGCTGGGGGTGTGTCCCCTGGGGCCCGTGCCCCTGTCTAAAGAGCAGCTGTACCAGCAGGCCATGGAGGAGGCCGCCTGGACCCACATGCCCCACCCCTCCGACTCGGAGCGGATCAGGTACCGTGTGTGTGTGTGTGTCGTGGTGTGTGTGTGTGTCGTATGGTGTGTGTGTGACTAGCTTAGCGCTAGGCTAACCCCCTGGTTGTCGCTACAGGCAGTACCTGATGAGGAACCCCTGCCCCACGCTCCCCTTCCACCACCAGGTGCCGCCGCCGCACTCCGACTCGGTCGAGTTCTACCAGCGCCTCTCCACCGAGACGCTGTTCTTCATATTCTACTACCTGGAGGTAAAGTGCCCTCCAACACAACCGCAGTATGAGCCCTCATAGCCGGGCTGGTCTTACACAACCCCCCCCCCCCCCCCCCCCCCACACACACACACACACACACACACACACACACACACACACACACACACACACACACACACACACACACACACACACACACACACACACACACACACACACACATACACATGATGTAAAGCACTGTGATTATTAACATGTGCGTGAATCTCACGAGAATCTCCTGTAGAACAACGTCTAGAAAAGTATTTCCCTCTCCGTTCTGCTCTTCACACCGTTATGTTCATCTCTCCTCTTCCCTCCTTCTCCCTCATCTTCTCCTCGCCTCGTCTTTCCCTTCTGGCCTTGCTCCCCCGTTTTCTCCTCTCTCACCCCATCTTCTCCTCTTTTTTTCCTCATGCTCGCCTCTCGCGTCTCGTCTCCTCTCGTCTTTTCCTCCCCAACTCCTCTCCTGGTCCCCTCTCTTATCGTTCCTCTTCTTCTCGTCTCTCCTCCTCCCCTCCCACCATCTCCTCTCTCCTCTCTCCTCTCCTCCCCTCCCCCTCCCCCTCCTCCTCTTCCCCTCCCAGGGAACGAAGGCTCAGTATTTGGCGGCGAAGGCCTTGAAGAAGCAATCGTGGCGGTTCCACACCAAGTACATGATGTGGTTCCAGCGACACGAGGAACCAAAGACCATCACGGACGAGTTCGAGCAGGTAGGCTCCCCTCGAAGGTTCCTTCAGCGAGGTTCCTTCAGCAAGGTTCCTTCAGCTAGGTTCCTTCAGCGAGGTTCCTACCCCTGGTTAGCCCATCCCGTCACGCAGGAGGGAGCCCAGGACTTTGAGCTCCCTCCTGAGCATCATAAAATATGTACATGTAGTATTATTTAGAGTTCATCAGTATGAGAGTATTAGACAAACTGGTTTGATTCTTTGTATTTTTTAACTGCATGGTATTGGAACCGGTATCCACGGCGACGATGATGATGATGATGATGATGATATTTTAGCGGCCGTTCCTGCGGCGGTTGGTCAGCGCTTAACGTCCCGTTCTGCTCGCCTCCGCAGGGAACCTACATCTACTTCGACTACGAGAAGTGGGGTCAGAGGAAGAAGGAAGGGTTCACGTTTGAGTACCGGTACCTGGAGGACCGAGACCTCCAGTGAGCCATCGTTCCCCCCCCTCCCTCCCTCCCCCCCCCTTGCCACCCCGCCCCCCCACCACCACCACCACCACCACCACCTCCAACCCCCCAGCAGGGGGCGCCAGAGAGGGGAACAGAAGAACACAAGAGGGACTTACTGTTGACATTCCTGGACAAAGCCCCCCTCCCCTCCGCGAGGGCAGGCTTTCCTCGAGAGACGCTGAAGTAGCAGCGTGGGATCATGTGCTCAACCCCCCCCCCCCCCCCCCCCCTTCCTTTTTCTGTTTATTGTTTTGTTGTTTTTTATACCCCATCCTCTGGAAAAACTCGACGACACATCCTCCTTCTCCTCCTCCATCCCTCCATCCCTCCATCCACCTCCGTTGGAGTTTGTTTTCTCCCTCCCAGCTTCTTAGTTCTGGATCTCTTGCCGGGTTTCACCCCCCACCCCCCCCCCCCCCCTCCCCCCTTAAGAACCAAAGATGATTGGTCACCGCGCGACGAACACCCGCCCCCTTCGCTTCACCCGGCAGCAGCATGGCAGTCCAGTAGTCGGGGCGCTAGTAACTCCTGCACCAGCTCCTCACCGTGACGCCCGTGAATCGGAGTCATTCCAGCAGGCGTTTCGACCTCTGCTTCCAGACATCGCTAGGCGACGGTCTCCTGCGACCCGCAGCTCCACCTGGAGCACCTCGCGTCTTCAGGTGCACCGCTGAGTGTGGTACCTTTTTTTTTACGTGTGCACCTGCACAGGTTCGCCAACGGGTGCCCCGCCCCCCCCCCCCCCCCCCCCCCCCCCAGGTGCTACGTTCCAACGCAAAGCAAACACTGTGTCTTGCTCTCTGGAATAAACCAGCCAATAGGGTGGGCTCCTTTTTTTTTGTCCCCCTGCACTGATTTTTACTGCTGTCACTCGAAGGGCTCAGTGAGGGCGTCACACGGCCTCAACACCCATTGGCCTTAGCAACCGTCACTTAAGCCAGCCCTGAGGAACCCGGCCAATGAGACCGCCTCGTGTGTCGGCAGTGGTCCCGCTGACCCCCCTGAGCCTGGCGGTCCAGCTGTGCAGCTGGACCGCCAGGCTCAGGGGGTTAGCGGTGTTAAACCTGTCGACTCCCAGCATGCAGCGCTCCATTCCAGACATCAGAGTCTCCACACGCGTCGGTCCGTCCCCACAAACAGGTGGTTTGCGGGGACGCGGCTTCATGCTGGCTGCCTGTTGGTTTGATCTGATCAAGCTTTAACCCCAACCTGAGCAACCAGGGGGGGGGGGGGATCTTCCCACTGTTAGAGGCAATGATAAAACATGAACTTAAAGGGCCCCTGTGTTGCCATAGGTTTGTGTGATCAGCCATTACAAGCCGTTTTTCGAAAATCGGCCCTCTAGTGACATCACAAGTGGGTGTCCACCCAGCTGATCTCGCCATCATACAGCCGGGAGGTCACGCCCACTTGTGATGTCACTAGAGGGCAGATTTTCGAAAAGGGCTTGTAATGGCTAATCCCGCTCCCACCCGGTGGTGACCCGGCGGTGACCCTGTAAGCGTCGAAGTAACGGGGGTGGGGGGGGCGTCCAGACCTCGTTGAGATCTGAGTTGGACTCCGAGAGTCCATGACATCATCATGTCTTTCTTTAAATAAAACTGTCGCAAATCAAATCTTCCAATCGTCCCAATAACCTTCTGTGGCCGGAGGGGATCAGGAATAGGTCCCGCCCCCTCGCTGCCCTCTACGTTTCCTGTCCAACAGCACGACTTGTCTGCGCTTGTTGCCACGGCAACGACACAATACCCGCGTTACCCGCCAGCTAGCGTTGCTGCCCATGTCTTTACACGCCGCGCTCGTACACACACACACACACACACACACACACACACACACACACACACACACACACACACACACACACACACACAATTACAAAAACTCACTTGCCACTCCCAACATACGAATCATTATGAAAAAATAATACTAATTTAGTTTCGCCACTATTCTCTCTGTTCTGGAAACTCTCCCTTTCTGTCATCCCCCTTTCTCTCTACATCTCTCTCTCTCTCTCTCTCTCTCTCTCTCTCTCTCTCTCTCTCTCTCTCTCTCTCTCTCTCTCTCTCTCTCTCTCTCTCTCTCTCTCTCTCTCTCTCTCTCTCTCTCTCTCTCTCTCTCTCTCTCTCTCTCTCTTCCCCCCTCTCTCTCTCTCTCTCCACTCCATGTTACTCGGTAGATGTTTCCTTCGTTCTCAGGAAGTGGTTAAAATAATAAACGAGGAAATGTACCAGCAGCTGCCATCACTACAGCACAAAACCACAGAACCGACCCCCCCCACTCCCCCTCCCCTCCCCCCCCCTCCCCCAAAACCCCCAGCATCATTGTTCCGGCTAAATTAGCTTCTGTTATTCCTGACCCAGCTAGCTATGTTTCCAACGGCCTTTTCATTTCATCTGTCTTTTTTTAAAAACTGATTATCCTCCATAGTTTGGAGTAAAACCTGGAGGAGAGACCGTCTCTCTACTTTGTATTCGTCGTGTTGATCACATTAGAAAGTTTCTACGGGGGTTTTGGAGGGGGGGGGGGGGGGGGGGGGGAACAGATTTTGAACACGAGGTGACCCCGTTGTTTTTAGGAAGGTCCCGGCGTTCGGTCTCTCTTCAGGTTTGTAAACGGGTTGTTTTACGGAAACATACAGCGATTCACTCGACCAACGGTCCAGCTTTTAATGTTTCATTTAGCACATTTGGCGAGCAAAATCAAAGAAAGGTCAAAAGGCCCGAGAGCCAACTTTGTGAATTTCTCTCACTCGGGGCTCTCGCTATGACGTTGTATAGACTCGTTTTTCAACCTCTCCGTTTTTGTTTTTCTTTGTTTTTGTTTGTTGTCGTCATGGCAGCATGGAGAAAAAAAAAGGACATTTGTAAAGTGTCCGAGGAGGAAAAAAACAAAGTAAATAATGACATAAAATGAATAAAGGATTGTAAAATATTATTAAAAGAATTACTTTTCAGAAGACCTGGCTTCCTGTCTTGTTTCACAGGGGGGGGTTGCGCAAGTTATGGTCATGTGACATGTACACTCACCGGCCACTTTATTAGGTACACCTTGCTAGTACCGGGTTGGACCCCCTTTTGCCTTCAGAACTGCCTTAATCCTTCATGGCACAGATTCAACAAGGTACTGGAAACATTCCTCAGAGAGTTTGGTCCATATTGACATGATAGCATCACGCAGTTGCTGCAGATTTGTCAGCTGCACATCCATGATGCGAATCTCCCGTTCCACCACATCCCAAAGGTGCTCTATTGGATTGAGATCTGGTGACTGTGGAGGCCATTTGAGTACAGTGAACTCATTGTCATGTTCAAGAAACCAGTCTGAGATGATTCGCGCTTTATGACATGGCGCGTTATCCTGCTGGAAGTAGCCATCAGAAGATGGGTACACTGTGGTCATAAAGGGATGGACATGGTCAGCAACAATACTCAGGTAGTCTGTGGCTTTGACACGATGCTCAATTGGTATTAATAAGCCCAAAGTGTGCCAGGAAAATATCCCCCACACCATTACACCACCACCACCAGCCTGAACCGTTGATAAAAGGCAGGATGGATCCATGCTTTCATGTTGTTGACGCCAAATTCTGACCCTACCATCCGAATGTCGCAGCAGAAATCGAGACTCATCAGACCAGGCAACGTTTTTTCCAATCTTCGATTGTCCAATTTTGGTGAGCCTGTGCGAATTGTAGCCTCAGTTTCCTGTTCTTAGCTGACAGGAGTGGCACCCGGTGTGGTCTTCTGCTGCTGTAGCCCATCCGCCTCAAGGTTCGACGTGTTGTGCGTTCAGAGATGCTCTTCTGCATACCTCTGTTGTAACGAGTGGTTATTTGAGTTACAGTTGCCTTTCTATCAGCTCGAACCAGTCTGGCCATTCTCCTCTGACCTCTAGCATCAACAAGGCATTTGCGCCCACAGAACTGCCGCTCACTGGATATTTTCTCTTTTTCGGACCATTCTCTGTAAACCCTAGAGATGGTTGTGCGTGAAAATCCCAGTAGATCAGCAGTCTCTGAAATACTCAGACCAGCCCGTCTGGCACCAACAACCATGCCACGTTCAAAGTCACTTAAATCACCTTTCTTCCCCATTCTGATGCTCGGTTTGAACTGCAGCAGATCGTCCTGACCATGTCTACATGCCTAAATGCATTGAGTTGCTGCCATGTGATTGGCTGATTAGAAATTTGCATTAACAAGCAGTTGGCCAGGTGTACCTAATAAAGTGGCCGGTGAGTGTATATGGGCGTGGTCTAATGCTTGCTTTTTGGCGGACTGCGTTCAGTGGACTCCGCCAACTTTGTCCGCCGTTGTCGTCGCTTCCTCTTGGATGCGTGCGGACGATCTGGGACCCCGTCGCCACATGTCCCGCCTCCCACCCTGCGCGCTATTGGCTGGGGGCTACAGACCGAACAAAGGTCGACGCCCAGAAATGTCCCCGAAAAACAACAGTAAAATAAGTAAATAGAGGCAGCGTCTGTGACGATGCAGACACCGCCGGCGCCACACACTCCTAGCGGGTCATCAGTGATGATTATAATTTTTGTACGTCTTTTTTGGGAAATCCCACTCAGTGCACCTTTAAGTCCGGCTGTGTCGCCGGGGGCAGAACCGCCTCCGTCAGGATGAACGCGGCACCGCAGCGCTCCTCATCAGATCAAACATTGATGTTTCCTGCTGGAGTCACCTGAGCGGCGGGCCGAGCGGCGGGCCGACCGTACGCCACATGAATATTACATGGCGCCCTGGCGCCGAATGACGGCTACAGGTTCTGACTGTGCGCCGCTTTTGTGTTGTCGGACCAATAAAGCTTTTATGGTGGTGCTGCGTGCAGCAGGACGCGTCCCCAGCTCTCCTAATGACTCCATGGCCGCTATTGTCACGCATGGCGTGCGGCGTGTTCAGTGCTTTTAACACGCGCCGCGGTTTAGCATGCTAAGCTTATTGATTTATTGATGTTATGACACGCGAAGAGGACCGGTGGTAATGTTGTTGGAAAAGACACACACGCATATACTCTGACCTGTCTCTGTACTGTCTAACCCCTACCTGCTCCTTAATGACCTGTCTCTGTACTGTCTAACCCCTACCTGCTCCTTAATGACCTGTCTCTGTACTGTCTAACCCCTACCTGCCCCTTAATGACCTGTCTCTGTACTGTCTAACCCCTACCTGCTCCTTAATGACCTGTCTCTGTACTGTCTAACCCCTACCTGCTCCTTAATGACCTGTCTCTGTACTGTCTAACCCCTACCTGCCCCTTAATGACCTGTCTCTGTACTGTCTAACCCCTACCTGCTCCTTAATGACCCGTCTCTGTACTGTCTAACCCCTACCTGCTCCTTAATGACCCATCTCTGTACTGTCTAACCCCTACCTGCCCCTTAATGACCTGTCTCTGTACTGTCTAACCCCTACCTGCTCCTTAATGACCCGTCTCTGTACTGTCTAACCCCTACCTGCTCCTTAATGACCCATCTCTGTACTGTCTAACCCCTACCTGCCCCTTAATGACCTGTCTCTGTACTGTCTAACCCCTACCTGCTTAATGAAACCCACCAGACTCGTTAGTCTCCAGAGTGAAACCCATCCATCAGTGTATTGATTGAGTTTATGGCATCGATCTCACAGCACATCGGCTCTGGTGATGAGAGTCCGTCTGAGGAACAGATCCCACACTGCGACACAGACCGACCCGGTTCTAGGTCAGTCCTCCTAGTCCAACCCGGTTCTAGGTCAACCCTCCTAGTCTGACCCGGTTCTAGGTCAGTCCTCCTAGTCCGACCCAGTTCTAGGTCAGTCCTCTTAGTCCGACCCGGTTCTAGGTCAGCCCTCCTAGTCCGACCCGGTTCTAGGTCAGTCCGACCCGGTTCTAGGTCAGCCCTCCAAGTCCGACCCGGTTCTAGGTCAGCCCTCCTAGTCCGACCCGGTTCTAGGTCAGCCCTCCTAGTCCGACCCGGTTCTAGGTCAGTCCTCCTAGTCCGACCCGGTTCTAGGTCAGTCCTCCTAGTCCGACCCGGTTCTAGGTCAGTCCTCCTAGTCCGACCCGGGTTGTTGCATCATCAGACCCTCTGCCTTGTGTCTCATATGTAGTTTATCATGTGGCTACGGATCGATGGATCTGATCGAAGATATCCAATGATCAGGTTGATAAGTGGTGGTCTATCTCTCACACACACACACACACACACACACACCTCTGAACTTTCCTGTAGTGCTCTGTGTTCCCGACCTAACTGATAGTTTTGATGTTCTGCATTGATGTGAAAATTGATTTGATTTATAAATGTTACTGTTTTTTTTATTTGTCATAATTTGAATGCTTTATTTTAAATCCTATTTCGTTCAGCGGTCTGCAGAACCTGTAGTTCACCTGAAGACGTTTTTATATGCCTCTAGTCACACACACACACACACACACACATATACACACACACACACACACACACACACTCTCTCCGGTTAATCAAGCAGACAGCGGCTGGGGGATGGGGGGGGGGGGGGGCGGGGCGGGGGGCGGGGGGGGGGGGGTTGCATAGGCCAATCAAGAACCGTCTGTTAATTCTCCGGTGAAACCCTAATTAACGCGGAGGATTGTGGGCCATGGGGGTTGTCATGGGAAATGATGACACCGCATTATCACCTCTGCCTTACCCCCCCTCCCCCTCCACCTCCCCCCCCCCCCCCCCCCCCCCCCCCCCCCTAACGTATCTACGCCCCTGCCGGCCACCACGAGACACTGCGCCGTCGGGTCCCAGCCGCCTCGTCATAACCTCCCCCCTCCCCCCCCCTCCCCCCCCCTCCTCCTCCTCCTCCTCCTCCTCCTCCTCCTCCTCCTCTCCCCCCTCCCCCCCCCCCCCGGGACCTGTCCGCTGTCTCCACTGGGAGCAGCACCTCCTCGCTGCGGAGCCGGCGGTGTGGGAGGAGGAGGAGAGAGGAGGAGGAGGAGGGAGGAGGGGGGGTGGAGGAGGAGGGGGGGGGGGAGGGAGGAGAGGAGGAGGAGGAAGAGGAAGAGGGGGGAAGTTGGAGGAGAGGAGGAGGGGGGGGATGAGGGAGGAGGAGGCGGGTGTGCTCCTCCATTGGCGAATCGCTCTCCGCCGCTCGTCCAATCAGCGGCGCGGTGCGCACGGAGCGCAGCGGACCTCGTTGAGAGCAGTCGGGGTGTGTTTTCTTTTTTTCCTTTTTTTTTTTTTTTTTGCCCTCCCTATGAGCACATCGTCGCGCTGCTGAGGCTGAGGGCATCGAACCGGGAGCGGCGCTCCGTCCGCCGGGATACGAGATTGCGGTCTTGGTTTTTATTGTGTTCTCCTCCTCCTCGCACCTCCTCGCACCTGGAGGAGCAGCCATGAGCCGTGGAGACGACACGCGTTGCTTTATCCTCGGGATGACCGGCCGGTCCTCCTCCCGGAGAGACCAGGAGACCGCTACAGGTACCAGCATCCTCCTCCTCCTCCTCCTCCTCATCCCTCATGGGGTCATTCCACCATCTGGGGAGAGATGCACCTCCTCGGACCTCCATAGGCGTCCATCTCCATCATGGGCTTTATTCACTGATTCATCACACACCACACACACAAACACATGAGAGACAAAAAAAAAAAAAAAACCCGCACACGTCGTCATGGGGACCGTGATGGGGGATGTGATGGAGACGTGATGATGGGGATGTGATGATGGGGGGCCCATCGCTGTGGACGGCATTGTCACCGTATTTCATCTTTATTTTATATATATATATATATATATTTATTTGATCTTCTATGTGTCGAGGTGTGTGTGTGTGTGTGTGTGTGTGTTTGTGTGTGTGTGTGCGCGCGCGTGTGTGTGTGCGCGCGGACTGCGATGTGTTGCGTGTCTCTCTGCTGCCTGTTGAGGCCATTACACCGCGTGTCTTCCCAGCGCCGCGTCCCTCTCTCACATCCACGCACACAAACATCCACATCCACATCCACGCCTCACGTTTAATGGAGGACGGTGTGTGTGTGTGTGTGTGTGTGTGTGTGTGTGTGTGTGTGTGTGCGCTGCAGTAGTGTGTATTCTCTGGTTCTGCTCCCAGGGCCTCTCTCTCTCTCTCTCTCTCTCTCTCTCTCTCTCTCTCTCTCTCTCTCTCTCTCCCCCCCCCTCACACACACACACACACCCTCCCTCCTCCTCCCAGACACCCGGAATGCACCACTGCCTATTAACGACTACCAGCAGTGTGTGTGTGTGTGTGTGTGTGTGTGTGTGTGTGTGTGTGTGTGTGTGTGTGTGTGTGTGTGTGTGTGTGACAGTGATGAAGATGGGCCACCGAGGCACATGTTACGCGTTGTCTTGTGTCTCCACTCTCCTACATGTGGTCCATGTGTGTGTGTGTGTGTGTGTGTGTGTGTGTGTGTGTGTGTGTGCGTGCGTGTGTGGCTCCTCTCCCAATGCTAATGTAGCATCATTAGCATTCATGATGCTGCTGCTAATGGTGCTAATGCACAACCGCTGCTGTGGCCGTCGCCCCGCGGACAGGTGCACTCACCTCACTGTGTGTGTGTGTGTGTGTGTGTGAGAGAGAGAGAGAGAGAGAGAGAGAGAAAACCTGGTGTGTGTGTGTGTGTCAGTGTGTCAGTGTGTGAGAGCACCTGTGTGTGTGTGTGTGTGTGTGTGTGTGTGTGTGTGTGTGTGTGTGTGTGTGTGTACAGGACCGTCCATTGAGGAAACGCTTGTGTTTACGTTCAGCCAAATCAGAGTGAACTAATAGAGTCAACAAAGCAGAGATATCACACACACAGTTATCACATCACACACAGTTATCACATCACACACACACAGTTATCATATCACACACACACACAGTTATCATATCACACACACAGTTATCACATCACACACACACACACAGTTATCACATCACACACACACAGTTATCATATCACACACACACAGTTATCACATCACACACAGTTATCACATCACACACACACAGTTATCATATCACACACACAGTTATCATATCACACACACACAGTTATCACATCACACACACAGTTATCATATCACACACACACACAGTTATCATATCACACACACAGTTATCATATCACACACACAGTTATCATATCACACACACACACACACACACACAGTTATCATATCACACACACAGTTATCACACACACAGTTATCATATCACACACACACACAGTTATCACATCACACACACACAGTTATCACATCACACACACACAGTTATCACATCACACACACACAGTTATTATATCACACACACACACACACACACACACACACACACAGTTATCACATCACACACACACAGTTATCATATCACACACACACAGTTATCATATCACACACACACAGTTATCACACACACACACACACACACACACACACACACACACACACACACACACACACAGTTATCACATCACACACACAGTTATCATATCACACACACAGTTATCACATCACACACAGTTATCATATCACACACACACAGTTATCACATCACACACACAGTTATCATATCACACACACACAGTTATCACATCACACACAGTTATCATATCACACACACACACAGTTATCATAGCACACACACAGTTATCACATCACACACACAGTTATCTTATCACACACAGTTATTACATCACACACACACACAGTTATCACATCCCACACACAGTTATTATATCACACACACACACACAGTTATCACATCACACACACAGTTATCATATCACACACACACAGTTATCATATCACACACACAGTTATCACATCACACACACACAGTTATCATATCACACACAGTTATCACATCACACACACACACACAGTTATCACACACACACACACACACACAGTTATCATATCACACACACAGTTATGATATCACACACACACACACAGTTATCCTATCACACACACCGTTATCATATCACACACACACACACACACAGTTATCACATCACACACACACAGTTATCATATCACACACACAGTTATCATATCACACACACAGGTATCATATCACACACACACAGTTATCATATCACACACACACAGTTATCACATCACACACACACAGTTATTATATCACACACACACACACACAGTTATATCACACACACACACACAGTTATCACATTACACACACACAGTTATCACATCACACACACACAGTTATCATATCACACACACACAGTTATCATATCACACACACACAGTTATCATATCACACACACAGTTATCACCCATACACACACACACACACACAGTTATCACATCACACACACAGTTATCATATCACACACACACAGTTATCACATCACACACAGTTATCATATCACACACACACAGTTATCACATCACACAAAGTTATCATATCAAACACACACAGTTATCACATCACACACACAGTTATTATATCACACACACAGTTATCACATGACACACACAGTTATCACATGACACACACAGTTATCACCTGGTTAGACCTGTACCGGTCTGGTCTGGGAAGTAGTGTGTGCTGCGCGCAGACGCAGAAAGGCGGTCGACTTCCGTGTTTTGGCACAGTTGGCTTTCGCACCTGATGCAAACCGCACCCGAGTCCACATGAACCGGACTCCAGACCACCTCCTCAAGTGGACTAATCGGATCCGGGCCCGGGTGAAAACCATGTCTGTCTCTCTCTCTGTCTCCCTCTCTGACCGGCAGCGTCTCTAGGCGCGTCGCCAGGTGTTTGAACCGTCAGCAGATGGTCGTCATGACGACGCGGCCCGGCTGTGAACACAACAATATGGTCCGCTTACACGTTGTTAGATTATCACTTCAGATATTACTCACATGTTGTCCCCCAGACAGCAATATGTCAATGTTATACATGTTATTCATGCATTCACAGATAATAATGAGTGGATGGATTTTATTAGAGATAAAGACGTTTGTATAGAAATAGATTTCAAGATTGTATAGATATCGATTCCATCGATATAGATGTTATGGATGAAGATTTTCTAGATAGTCTTCATAGATCACCGACCCAGGGACCAGCAGACCATGTGAGCTGCAGGACTCCCCATCCTTTTCTGATGTCACAAAGGGAGACTCAATTACTGTGATGGTCTGTGATGTCACAAAGGGAGACTTAAAGCTGCGGTAGGTCACCTTTTTAGGGTCAAATATGGCAAAATGGTCCCCATACTCTCTCTCTCTCTCTCTCTCTCTCTCTCTCTCTCTCTCTCTCGCTATATATATATATATATATATATATATATATATATATATATATATATATATATATACGCTGGAGTTCAGCTGTGTGTCATCTGGCCGTTTTTAATGATGACATCAGGACGAATGGGGTCACAGAGCCAAAGGGGTGTGTGTGTGTGTGTGTGTGTGTGTGTGTGTGTGTGTGTGTGTGTGTGTGTGTGTGTGTGTGTGTGTGTGTGTGTGAGATGAGAGCTTCAGTGTACTCAAACATTTCAGATGTTTTTCCTTCATATTCATATATCTTATATATTCATAACTTCAGGTTTCCATAACCTCATGTTTTCATAACCTCATTCGTAACCTCATGTTTTCATAACCTCACTCATAACCTCTTGTTTTCATAACCTCACTCATAACCTCATGTTTTCATAACCTCACTCATAACCTCATGTTTTCATAACCTCACTCATAACCTCATGTTTTCATAACCTCACTCATAACCTCATGTTTTCATAACCTCACTCATAACCTCATGTTTTCATAACCTCACTCATAACCTCATGTTTTCATAACCTCATTCCTAACCTCATGTTTTCATAACCTCATTCGTAACCTCATGTGTTCACATCTCATATGTTATGTAACTTCTTCCCATCAGTAGGAAGTTAGGAGTGTAACCGTTTGGGTTGTCTACTACAGAATCATTTAGCAGGCGCCACTTTTATCCACAGCCTACGATCAGAATGGGGGCAGCAGCTCTGAGGTTCATCTCTGAACCAGAACCAGAACCAGAACCAGAACCAGTCATGTTGAGCAGAGCGCCGGCATGGGGGGGGAATGGGAGGGAATGGGAGGGAACCGCCGCTTCTGAGGTTTCTCCCTTTAGAGACGAGCGCTGCGTCCCAATCTGAGAGGAAACATCGACAAGCGGAGACCGCACACATCTGTGGCCTCTCTCTCTCTCTCTCTCTCTCTCACTCTCTCTCTCTCTCTCTCACTCTCTCTCCTCTCTCTCTCTCTCTCTCTCTCTCTCTCTCTCTCTCTCTCTCTCTCTCTCTCTCTCTCTCTCTCTCTCTCTCTCTCTCTCTCTCTCTCTCTCTCTCCCTCTCTATCTCTCTCGCCCACTCTCTCATCTTTCTCTATCTCTCTCTCACTCACCCACTCTCCCTTTTGCTCTCACCCACTCTCTCTCCCTCCCCCTTTCTCTCTCACTCTCTCTCTCTCTCACACCCACTTTCTCTTTCTAACCACACTCGGTCACACACACACACACACACACACACAGACACACACAGACACAAACACTCTCTCTCCATCTCCCTCCATCTCTCTCTCTCTCTCTCTCTCTCTCTCTCTCTCTCTTTCCATATGGTAACTCTCTCTCACTTTATCAAGGTCAAAATCTCGGCCAGCTGAGTCCTGTTGCGTGCCAGAGTGTGTGTGTGGTGTGTGTGTGTGTGTGTGTGTGTGTGTTAACATGTTTACATGTACACTTATACATACATATGTATTTATATGGGTCATATGCTATAGTATCCATAAGGAGCATCACTGGGGGAATATGACATCATATTCATACTCTTAATCTGTTCCTAACCCCATGTGTTTCAGTGTGTCTGAGGGCCATCATCTGTAGAAGACCCTTCTAGAAGAAGAGCTTCTCCTCCAATCAAACCAAAGCAAAAGCGACTCGCCAACAGCGACCAGACGGAGGAAGAGGAAGAGACAGAAAGTTGTAAACGAGTGTGACCTGGTTAGGACCTGGTTAGGACCTGGTTAGGACCTGGTTAGGACCTGATTAGGACCTCGTTAAACGGCGGACATGACTTCTGTACGCGCTGTCGGTCTGCAGACCGCGAGGTGAAGATCAGAACTTTGTATTTTTCGGCGGTCAAAGTCCTTCACACTTCAGACACTCCCATCGCGCCGCGCCTCTCTCCGCTCGCCGGGTCCGGCGGCGGGAAGGGCTTGGATGTCCCCGGCGTGTCGGAGGTCGGCCCCCTGGCGGCGATGGTCCGCTACTGCAGGCGTGTGAAGCCTTCCCTGTCTCACCTCACATCGACCGCCTGTGATCTCCTGGAGCTACAGCAGGACGGCTCCACCAAGCCTGCTCAAGACTCAACCTAAAGCCATAGAAAACCTGCCATATAAGTATTAATATTAAACCAAGCATTTCAACGCACATTCAGGGAATCACCAAGACGACCACAAAACACACATTTCATACGTTTTTTGGTGCAAGAAGCGGATTTTATAAGCCAGATTTTTTTCAGTACTAACTCTTCCTGAGAGTCCAGGGCGGCGTTTGCGACTCATCAACAGCCGGTTTAGTAACGGGGGCGTGTCATTCCTCTCGCGTTGACGGATGAGTCCGGATATTTCCATGTGTGTCGCGCGGTCGGAGCCCTGCCGCCCTGCTAGAACCGGAACCAAACCCGCCTTCGTCCTGTTCTGCTGGGCCAAGCTGAGCTCAGAGCAGAGACACTCCCACCGGGCCCCGCGAACCTAGAGACCCTCTCCTCCTCCTCCTCCTTCTCCTCCTTCCTCTCGCACATCTGTCCACCTTTAGGAGACCCTTTCATCCCCATCCTGCAGTAGTCATACTATTAACCTCCCAATCTCTCCTCTGTTCCTCGGAGACCGACCTGTTCACTCAGAAGGAGCAACAGAAAGACAACAGCTTCCATAACTCCTTCACAACCCATCAAGTACTAAAAACAATACCAAATTTCCCCACATTTAATTTTCCAGAACGATCCATGTTCATTTACACAGGACATTCGACATAAGTGCCAAACATCATCATCATCGTCGTCATCATCATCATCATCATCATCATTGTAAAACACCCAAACGTAACTTAACAAACAGAATAAAGTTTACACACTGCGCTTAAATGTTTACAACGCCCGACGTCCCATCCGCATCTCCCGCTCCTCCAATCGTAACGTTTGTGCCGCCGCAACATTTTCCGTCCGGGATCTCCGACTCTTGTTTGAGTCTGCAGTTGGTTTACATATCTAAATAGGTCAACAAGCTGTTTACTATTTCATACAAAACAACAGTTGTTTGTCAGAGAGGTTTACGACTTTTACGACGCGATACGTTTCGCTGCCATTTGGGCTTTTGAAGAGCGCTTCTGCTAAAAACGATAGCCATTAAGCTAGCTAGGAACCTGGTCTCTTAGCTCACATTAACCTCAACGTTTACATAAAGCTGCTTACCAGAGCGCCACAGCGAGGGAACATACGTTTACATCAAGCCCAGAACCAGAGGCCGTCGCTTGAATACACTCAACCTCCTGAACTTTTTGGCAGGGAAAAAGCCTGTTGCCATGGCGTCGACACCGAGACAGTGAAGCGTCTATCGTCCCGGCGTTTCTGCTTTAGTCTGTCCACCGCTTCACACGCCAGCGGACCGCCGCTCGTCTGTCTGAGAAGACCGACCGCTTTTCAAACCCATCGAAATCGAAGACCGTCGCGTAAGAATGACCTCGGCCCGCCACCGGGGGGCGATCTGCACCCCCCTCCCCCTCCTCCTGCTGCTCCTGTCCGGCCTGGCCGTCTCCGTGGTAACCGCGAACGACGGTGATGCGGAGCAGCGCGACGCTTTGCTCCTGCTGACCGGCTTCACATCGCCACGGCGACCGTCTCCATCAGGGCCCCCCGGGGAGGTGGAGGATGGAGATGAGCGGACAAAGGGAGCCGCCAAGACACCCCATAAGCCTCTCCCCCAGGTCATGTTGCCGAGCAACACAACCGCTGCCGACGCCCTCAAACCCCCACTGGCGGACGGCGATGTCTGCAGGTATGTGTGTGTGTGTGTGTGTTTTTATCCAAACCCTTCTCTAGTTGGTCAGTATTATTTAAGTTGTGTAACAGATGTGGATTGTGGGGGGGTGGTTGAACTTTGCAGTGTGTTGCTATGGTTACCCTGTGTTGCTACAGTTACCGTGTGTTGCGAGGATTGCCGTGTGTTGCTATGGTTACTGCCTGTTGCTATGGTTACTGCCTACAGCTATTGCCATGTGTTGCCACGGTTGCGTGTATTGCTGCAGCCATGTGCTGCTATAGATGCTGTGTGTTGCTATGGTTACTTTGTGTTGCTATGTTTCCTGTGTGTTGCTATGGTTCCTGTGTGTTGCTATGGTTGCCATTGATATTACGGGCAGATTGGGTTAAAGCGTTAAAAATGCTCCGACCTAAAAATGGGGTCACAGGCCGACGGGTCTGTTGTACGTGTGGTCGTATCAACACTGGGGTGTTTGAACTGAACACTGTTCACAATGTAATTATGGGATGTTTTGTGAGCCAAAGGACGGGACCAGGAGATGCAGTCACCTCTCTTCCAGAGGGCGAAGGAGAATAAATAAAGACTAGATTAGATTTCCTCTTTAGCGCCGTCTGCTCGACCTAACGCCATGTGTAGGTCCCTCTCTCCTCTTCACCACAGCTTACTGTCTGGGAGTCATAAAGTACATCTTATTAATCCCATTTTATGGATCTCCCAGGGTTTCAGAGGTCCTGTACCGCTCAGAACCAGACCTTCCTTTGGTCCCTCGCTGGTTAGCTTGTTGAAGCTAACTCAGACACTCATTACAGGGCCTCTATTTTACCACCAGCTGTGATCTTACAAGCCATTTCAATTATTAATGGGCTGCTATGTTCACACTGCAGACAAAATTGGCCCAAATTAGGGCGACTTTGACTCAGACTATGAGCATATGACTCAGAAGATGCGTGAACAGCACAAACCACATGGATTCTGATCTTTAATCTTCAATTCTGATTTGGCTTTCATATGTGGTCCTAAATCAGATACAGGTCTGATGTTGTGCAATGCGACCTCAGTCTGAACCGACCTCGTCCCGGCCTCCACTGCACATCAGCTTCTACATGAAACGTCAGCAGCCTCCATGTTTACTAGTGTAGGACTGCGTGCTGCGTGTGACGTCTTGTCGTTGTTCTTTTGCGCGTGCGGGTCGGTTCAGGACCGGGACCGGTTCACACTGGGATCTGATATTTGGTCACATTTAAAAAGTAATGTGAACAGCCATACAAAAAAAATCTGATCCGAGCAATAAATCCGAAATGAGCACTAAGGCTTGCAGTGTGAACATCTGGTCTGATGTTGATTAGTCATTACAAATCATTTAAAAATATCTCCACTTGTGACATCACAAATGGGAGTGTCCACCCATTCCACCTGTGATGTCACCAGAGGATAGACCAGTCTAACGTGCGGTGGTCTCTGACAGGGGCTACTTCGACGTGATGGGTCAGTTCGACAACACCTTCAGCTGCTCCAAGGGAACCTACATCTACTGCTGTGGGACCTGCCACTACCGCTTCTGCTGCAACCACCAGCGGGAGCGGCTGGACCAGGACTCCTGCAGCAACTACAAGCCCCGCCCCGCCCCCACAGAGAGCCGGCGGACGTGGCGGTCGTCTCGGTCGGGGGTCTCGGCCCGGGGTCCGCTCAAGGAGGCCGAGGTGGAGGACGGAGACGAGCGGCAGATGGGAGGCGCCGAGATGCCCCCTAAGCCCCTCCCCCAGATCATGTTGCCGAGCAACATGACAGCGGCCGACGCCCTCAAACCCCCGCTTGGCGCCGCCCAGGTGGCCCCGCCCCCTCGCCGGCTGGTGGACGTCGACGTCTGCAGGTGTGTGTGTGTGTGTGATTTCCTCCTTGATTCTCTGTAATGAAGTTTTAAGTGTACTGTCATGTTGCACACAAATAGAACAACGGGCAGCAATCACCAACGACACCGCTCACAATGTAATTATGGGATGTTTTGTGAGCCAAAGGACGGGACCAGGAGATGAGGTCACCTCTGTTCCAGGGGGCGATGGAGAATAAATAAAGACTAGATTAGATTTCCTCTTTAGCGCCGTCTGCTCGACCTAACGCCATGTGTAGGTCCCTCTCTCCTCTTCACCACAGCTTACTGTCTGGGAGTCATAAAGTACATCTTATTAATCCCATTTTATGGATCTCCCAGGGTTTCAGAGGTCCTGTACCGCTCAGAACCAGACCTTCCTTTGGTCCCTCGCTGGTTAGCTTGTTGAAGCTAACTCAGACACTCATTACAGGGCCTCTATTTTACCACCAGCTGTGATCTTACAAGCCATTTCAAAGTCTCTGCACTTGTGACATCACAAATGGGAGTGTCCACCCATTCCACTTGTGATGTCACCAGAGGATAGACCAGTCTAACATGCGGTGGTCTCTGACAGGGGCTACTTCGACGTGATGGGCCAGTTCGACAACACCTTCAACTGCTCCAAGGGAACCTACATCTACTGCTGTGGGACCTGCCACTACCGCTTCTGCTGTGAGCACCAGCGGGACCGGCTGGACCAGGACTCCTGCAACAACTACAAGTCCCCCAAGTGGGCCACCACCCAGATCTCCGCCACCGCGCCCACCGGGAACCGGCTCGCCCCGGACTTCGAGACGCTCCAGCAGAACAGCAGCAGGTCTGAACCCGATCCTGTTAGAACGCAACACCAGCCTACCAGGAAGGAGGTGTCTCCATTCTGGGTTCCTCCTCCAGGTTTCCTCCCTCTGGGTTTGGGGAGGTTCTCCTTTAAGTCCTTCAGAGGTCTTAGGCTTAAGGGGTGGGGTCGTATAATGTGGCCTGTGAAGCCCTTTGAGGCTCAAGCTGTGATTAAGGGGCTCTTCTCATAAAGTTGACTTGAATTTACTCGAGTTAAAAATCCACTTCCCTTGTAGGTCTTAGAAAGCACTGTAGCACTACAGTCAAGCCGACTCTATGAGGAGGAGGAACCTTGAGGAGGAACCCAGAAGAGAGACCCCTCCTTCCAGGGACATTAGGAGTGTAGTGATTAGGGTGATTAACTCCCAGCCAAACGGTTCTGGGTTCGATCCCCAATGTCCACAGTCTGTCTATCTGTAGGCATCCCAGAGCAAGATGCCCCCTAACCCCTACCTGCTCCTTCATGACATGTCTGGATTCACTGTAAGTCACTTTGAATAGAAGCTAAATCACAATTAAATCACTCTACTCTGATTGGTGGGTTTCCGGCAGCACGGCCTACGTGATTGGAGGGGTGATCTCCTTCACGCTGGTGGTTGCCGTGGGGATCAGGATTGCTTTCAGCAAGGTGTCGCGCCGACCACACAACAGAGACATCAACATGCCCAGGTATGTCTTTCATATATCCATAATCTATATCATATATCTATAATCTATATCTATCATATATCTACAAACTATATCTATCATATATCTATAATCTATATCTATCATATATCTATAATCTATATCTATCATATATCTATAATCTATATCTATCATATATCTATAATCTATATCATATATCTATAATCTATATCTATCATATATCTATAATCTATATCTATCATCTATAATCTATATCTATTATATATCTATAATCTATATCTATTATATATCTATAATCTATATCTATTATATATCTATAATCTATATCTATCATATATCTATAATCTATATCTATTATATATCTATAATCTATATCTATCATCTATCTATAATCTATAGCTATCATATATCTATAATCTATATCTATTATATATCTATAATCTATATCTATCATATATCTATAATCTATATCTATTATATATCTATAATCTATATCTATCATATATCTATAATCTATATCTATTATATATCTATAATCTATATCTATTATATATCTATAATCTATATCTATTATATAATCTATATCTACATTCTATATCTGTCTATCTATCTATCTATCTATCTGTCTATCTATCTATCAATCTACCTGCCTGTCTGTCTATTGTTGTCTATTTTTCTGAATCCCTCTCCTCCTCCTCCTCCTCCTCCTCCTCCTCCTCCTCCTCCTCCTCCCTCTCCTCCTCCTCCTCCTCCTCCTCCTCCTCCTCCTCCGCAGGGCGTTGGTGGACATCCTCCGCCACCAGTCCAGCCCGCTGCAGCAGGGCCAGAGGGGCGGGGCCACGCTGCTCGCCACCCGCGCCCACCGGCCGCCCCGGCAAGGCGCTCTACACGCCCGTCCTGCAGGGCAAAGACAACCGCCGTGAGTCGCCACAGCCTGCTCACCGTGGAGCGCACTAATGCACCACGCTCACAGAACACGCTAATGTAGCATGCTAATGTAGCATGCTACATTAGCATACTGACTTAACATGCTAACATAACGTGCTATTGTAGCATATTAATGTAGAGTACTAATGTAGAATGCTAATGTAACATGCTCATGTAGCATACTAATGTAGCATACTCATGTAGCATGCTAATGCAACCTACTAATGTAGCATGCTAATGTAGCATGCTAATGCAGCATACTAATGTAGCATGCTAATGCAGCATACTAATGTAGCATGCTAATGTAACCTACTAATGCAGTGGTTCTCAACTGTTTTGGGCCCTTGACCCATTTTTTAGGAGAATTTTTTTCATATAAAAGTCTCGTCTGACTTAATGTTAAATTGGACTTTTACTCTTCTAAATATTCCAAACAAAAACCAAACATTACATTTTTATTCAAACCAGCGATCTCCTGTGACCTCCGATGCATTTCATGCAGTCCAGTCTCTCTCTCACTCTCCCTGTCTCTCTTTCTGTCTCTCCCCGTCTCTCTGTCTCTCCCTGTCCTTCTCTGTTTCTCCCTGTCTCTCTCTCTCTCGCTCTCCCTGTCTCTCTCTCTCTGTCTCTCTCCCTGTCTCTCTCTTGCTCTCTGTCTCTCCCTGTCCTTCTCTGTTTCTCCCTGTCTCTCTCTCTCTCGCTCTCCCTGTCTCTCTCTCTCTGTCTCTCTCCCTGTCTCTCTCTTGCTCTCTGTCTCTCCCTGTCCTTCTCTGTTTCTCCCTGTCTCTCTCTCTCTCTCTCTCTGTCTCTCTACCTGTTTATAATGTATTTCGTTATCTCACTTAACGAGCTTCCTGACTGTAGAGGACCAATCAGGACCAAGCAATCAATCCGATAGCCAATCGTCAAAAGTTAATTAACACTCACAGTCCCCGCCCTCAGAGATACATTCCCCCCCCCCCCCCCCCCTCCCCCCGCCGTCCCCACTCTCTTGGACAAGCACACTGGGCACACACACACACACACACACACACACACACACAGTCACACGCACACAAACAGTCACACAGAGACACGCGCACACACACACACACACACACACACACACACACACACACACACACACACACACACACACACACACACACACACACACACACACACACACACACACATAAGGCGTGCATCAGTCTCTTGGGTCTATTCTCTTTCAGTTGGGACCATGCACCACCATTTTACCCAGAATCCCCCTGGCGGCAGCAGCCCCAAACACTCCGCCACCCTCGGTAAGCCCAACGCCAGCGCCTGATTGGCTCAGAGTCTCAGCCAATCACTGATGGCCCCCACTGGCTGCCAGTATGACCCCACTGTGTGTATGTGTGTGTGTGTGTGTGTGTGTGTGTGTTTTGTTGTGGCGTCAATTTCCCGCCTTCTTCCAAAGGACGCATCTTCTTTACCACCTCACATATGTGTGTGTGTGTGTGTGTGTGTGTGTGTCCAGTTCAGGGTCAATGTTAATGTTGCTTTCAATGTTGACGTCCACTTCCTGTCCTCCCCCCCCCCCCCCAGACACAGGAAGTGGTTCCGCTGTGGTTGTCTGTCAGTGTGTGTGTAAGCGCGTCAGGCTGAGGGGGGGGGGGGGGGGGGGGTGTGTGGTCCTCCGCCACACACCACACACACACAGCCTGCTGAACTCTTCTCACTTCCCTCACTCCCAAACCCCCCAGAGCACTTCCTCACTCGCCGCCTGATTGTTTTCGCTGTTTATCTGTTTGGTCTGTTCCCAGTCTTGTGTACCAGCCGCTCGTATCGGAGTTTGTTTTGCTGTGAGGTCTTCTCCCGCTTCGTACCGACCACCGAGGAGCGAGCGAGCTAGTTGGCGTCAGCTTAAAACTGTGTGTGTGTGTGTGTGTGTGTGTGTGTGTCCCCTTCCCCCCCCCACTATGGTGCTCCCAGTCCGTTTTAACGGCCTCCAGTGTAGCGTAGAGCATCCCCCCCCCCCCCCCCCCCCCCCCCCCAAATGGAAAATGGGTGCAGTGCCGTTCTTTCCCTCCGGGTGGCCCTACGAACAGAGCGGTTTTCCTTGGAACAATGGCCGCCAAATCGAAGAACACAACCATGAAGATTATTTAGCAATAAGATAATTTTAAAAATCCAACTCGGTCAGAATGTCTTAGTCTAAAAAGCATCTCGTCAAATATCCGTCATGTCAAACGTCTTTTTCGATTTTCGGCTTTCCGATGCGTTTCCAAGCCGTTTGGTCCCATCTCACAGTGTTTGGTTCCTCCTATAGGGAAGGTATTAGGACACAGGTAGAAGGAGACACCTTTATTTTATCCTGCTAATAAGGGGAGAACCCGGAGGAGATGTTTATCCTGCTGATAGCAGAACATGGCCGACATTGGTGGCCGCATGGTGCACTTTAAAGAGGGGAACCTCCACTAATATTATCTATATATTGTAATAATAGCAGTAACCGCTGAGAGCTGACAGCTGAAGGTGACTTCAAGGTCAGTGTTGTCACTAAAATGAAGATCCACCCAAAAATGTCTGGACGGCTGCACAGCGTCTGAACATCTGATGAACACATCTCGTATTCCTCATGTAGAAACGTGGATTGTGTTTTTGTACCTGTTTTGTTTTTTTTGTTTTGCTTGGCAGTTCTGCGGCGCTGAACATAATCACTTTTATCGTTTCCATGCCATCGTAAGCAAACCTCCACGGCAGCACGGTGAACAGCTAATGCTACTGCTGTGTCTTGCTAACGGTCCGCTAACGGTAGCAGAGCGCTTCCTCCCTGAGTCGCTGTGGTTGTTAGCTAAGATGTAAAATATAAAGAAAATATACAGAAACACATTCAGGAATCTGTCTTTAGCCTCAGATGATGTCACGCCTAATATCGGCCTAATGATTCAATACTTCATGAAACACGATTCATGATTCATGAAATTTGTGTATATATTTTTTAAGGTATTGCGCTAACTGTCCACCAAGCTAACAACGAACGCCACGTTAGCCATCTGACATTAATAGCATCTGACGTTAGCATCTGACAGGCTACCAAGAGGAACGTATCTGCGCAGCTGAGACCGGTTATTTTATCAGGTCAACACAATTGTTGTGGTTTTTATGTTTTATTGAGTTATGTTATAAAACCAGACTCTCCTGTATTAGCGAGCAGCGCTAGCTAGGGCGGTGTGCAGAAACAGTTTGGACTCCATTGCAGCTTGGAGGCCGGTGTTGCTAGGCAACACACTCTTCTCAAAATGACACCGGGTTCACTTGTTGTAACACTCGCACACATTTAAATATGGCAGTTCACTCAGAGATCACACGATCGGCGTTAGAGAGCCATGAAGTAAACACACTTTAGGAATATTTAATATATTTAATATTTAATATTAATATCCGCAATCTCAACTTCCCATAGAAAATAACCGTGGCTCTGGTTCACGTTTAATAATCAACCGTCAGTCTTCAAATCAGATGAGCAGGTAGATGGTTTGAGGTCGGATCGTGTGTCGCGGGACACTGTTCGACTCCCGAACCCGAAAAAGGCACCGGGTTCGATTCCCCTCAATGTCTCACAGTCTAACCAGTAGACATCCAAGATGTCCTCCTAACCCCTACCTGCTAAATGGCTCAATAATGAACTGTAATACGAAAGCAATGTATGTTCCACCTGGATTCACCTTTCCACTGTGTGTGTGTGTGTGTGTGTGTGTGTGCGTGTGTGTGTGTAGTTTGTTTAAATGTCTCTTTTAAATCCTTGCATGTGAGGTCATTTAAAACATGGCTGTAAGTTGTGGCGGTTATATTACATGTATAACTCACACCACACCACACACACACACACACACACCACACACACACACGCTGTGTTCCTCTATCCGTGTGTTTTCTATGTCTCTCCTCCATATGTCCATGTGAGTGATGTGTCTACTACACGTGTTATGGGGGGAGATATTATGGGGTTTATTTTCCTGTCGTCATGGTTACCACCATGGAGCTCTCTGCTGGTGTGCATGAACATTAAACCACACTGTATCCCTCTGGGTCTCTTTCTCTCTCTCTCTCTCTCTCTCTCTCTCTCTCTCTCTCTCACACTCTCCTCTCTCTCTCTCGCCCCCCCCCTCTCTCGCTTTGTCTCTCTCTCTCACCCCCCTCTCTCTCTCTCTCTCTCTCGCTCCTCCCCCCCTCTCTCTCTATCTCTCTCTAAACCCTTCCTCCTCTATCTCCCCCTCTTTCCACCACCCCCCCCACCTCCCATCTCTCTATCTCCCCCCTCTTTCTCTCCCCTCTTTCTCTCCCCCCTCTCTCTCTCTCTCTCTCTCTCTCTCTCTCTCCAGAGAGGGGAGTACCTGGCAGACTGGCCCCCCAGATGCCCCCCCGCGGCGACCCTCCTGTCCAGCGGGGGACTCGGGGGGTCTGGGCGGGGGTCTGGGCGGCGGGGGGAGGGATCAAACACAGCAGCGGCAGCTTCAGCTCCCGCACCCCCGCCCAGCGCGGCGGCGCCCCCCCACACCCGTCCTTCTCCCACTCCTTCCACAACCTGGCCCAGCTGCCCCCCTCCTACCCGGACACCACCACCAGCATCCAGGACCCCCGCTACAGCTCCCTTAAGAGGCTGGGTGAGTCGACCCCCCCCCCCCCCCCACCACCACCGCAGCTCCCCCCTGGGAGGCCGGGTGAGCTGACCCAAGCCTCTTTCACACATGCAACCTCTGAACCTAATCTAGACACGACCCCAAGGAGCGGCGTGTGAGGACGCAGAAGTCGCATGTTTCAGTAAATCTTCGATACATTTCCAGTGTTATCCTGTTGTGAGCTACATGTGTGTAAGGGAAACTCAGGACGAGGTCCGGACCTGATTGTGTGTGTGTTTGTGTGTGTGTGTGTGTGTGTGTGGGGGTGTGGGTGTGGGTGTGGGTGTGTGTGTGATGGGGATGGGGGGATGGGGACTAGAGTGACAGAGTGACAGTGAATGAGATAAGAGGTTGGAGAAGGAAGAGAGAGAGATCTCTCTCTCTCTCTCTCTCTCTCTCTCTCTCTCTCTCGCTCTCTCTCTCTCTCTCTCTGGGGGAGGGGTATCTCTATGACAGATGATGGATGGTAATGTAGCATCTCATGTAACCCCCTGAGTGTGTGTGTGTGTGTGTGTGTGGTGTGTGTGTGTGTGTGTGTGTGTGTGTGTGTGTGTGTGTGTGTGTGTGTGTGTGTGTGTGTGTGTGTGTGTGTGAGGGGGGGGGGGGGTTGACGTAGAGCAGGGAAAGAGAGAGGGGGAGAGTAAAGGTCAGGGGTCATGGGGGGGCTGGTTCCATGGAAGGTGTTTGAAGATGAAAGACTGAACCAACTCACCTCTCTCTCTCTCTCTCTCTCTCTCTCTCTCTCTCTCTCTCTCTCTCTCTCTCTCTCTCTCTCTCTCTCTCTCTCTCTCACTGTATGTCTATTCTAGAGAGAAAGAGAGGTAGAGAAATATAGACGTACAGTGTATATATCTCTACCTCTTGCTCTGTCTCTGTCTCTCTGTCTCTCTGTTTCTCTGTCTCTCTCTGTCTCTCTCTGTCTGTCTCTCTCTCTCTCTCTCTCTCTCTCTGTCTCTCTCTGTCTCTCTCTCTCTCTTTCTCTCTCTCTCTAAAACCACTCTCCCTCTATGTCTCTCGTCCGCCTACAGAAAAGGACCTGGATGATTACTCGGGCTACCACAGCTCCCGGCGGCGCCCCAACGGCCCCCCGACCCACCACTCCTCCCAGCACCACCTGCCCTGGGGCGGGGACTACACCCTGGGCACCCGGGGGACCCTCCCCCTCCACGGGTCCAAGCCCCGCCTCCACATGCCCGGCCCCACCCCCAACCCCTACCCCCCTGCCCGCTCCTGGCCCCGCCCACCCCGCCCCCTGCTACTCTGGCTCCTTCGAGCGGCCGCCCCGCCGCGTGCGGTCGCAGGACCAGCTGCTGATGATGGGGGAGGGGAACACGCTGGCCCGCCTGGCCCAGAACCACCTGGCCCTGCAGAGCCTGCAGACCCAGCAGAACCACCTGGCCCTGCAGAGCATGCAGACCCAGCAGAACCACAACTACCAGAACCTCAACCAGCACAACCAGTACTATAGAGATAGATCGGCCGCAAGGACACCCTCCTCACAGACCCTACGCAGGTATAGTACTAGTATTAATACTAACCCCTCCTCACAGACCCTACGCAGGTAATATACTCATATAGTACTAGTATTAATACTAACCCCTCCTCACAGACCCTAATATACTCATATAATACTAGTATTAATACTAACCCCTCCTCACAGACCCTAATATACTCATATAATACTAGTATTAATACTAACCCCTCCTCACAGACCCTACGCAGGTAATATACTCATATAATACTAGTATTAATACTAACCCCTCCTCACAGACCCTAATATACTCATATAATACTAGTATTAATACTAACCCCTCCTCACAGACCCTAATATACTCATATAGTACTAGTATTAATACTAACCCCTCCTCACAGACCCTAATATACTCATATAATACTAGTATTAATACTAACCCCTCCTCACAGACCCTACGCAGGTAATATACTCATATAATAGTATTAATACTAACCCCTCCTCACAGACCCTAATATACTCATATAATACTAGTATTAATACTAACCCCTCCTCACAGACCCTACGCAGGTAATATACTCATATAATACTAGTATTAATACTAACCCCTCCTCACAGACCCTACGCAGGTAATATACTCATATAGTACTAGTATTAATACTAACCCCTCCTCACAGACCCTAATATACTCATATAGTACTAGTATTAATACTAACCCCTCCTCACAGACCCTAATATACTCATATAATACTAGTATTAATACTAACCCCTCCTCACAGACCCTAATATACTCATATAGTACTAGTATTAATACTAACCCCTCCTCACAGACCCTAATATACTCATATAATACTAGTATTAATACTAACCCCTCCTCACAGACCCTAATATACTCATATAATACTAGTATTAATACTAACCCCTCCTCACAGACCCTAATATACTCATATAATACTAGTATTAATACTAACCCCTCCTCACAGACCCTAATATACTCATATAATACTAGTATTAATACTAACCCCTCCTCACAGCCCCTACACAGGTAATATTCTGATGTAATACTAGCAATGCTAGTATTAATACTATTACGTTATTAACCATCTCCTCACAGACCTTAAGCATGTCATATACTCATGTAATACTAGCAAAACTAACCCACCTCATAGATAGGTTGGAGAATTCAAATCATTAGATATCATCCAGATGGCGCATTGTTTGTTTGATATGTTGCCCTCTAGTGTAGATTTGGTGTAATTACATAAATTGAAGAGGTTGCATTGTGTGTGTGTGTAAAGGATCGGGACATGTGACTGCTAACCCAGTGTGTTGTTCTGGTTCTCCAGGTCCCACGAGAGGCTGCTTGTCTCCCCAGACCGACTGGACGACCGACTCTACAGCATGGGCCTGGCGGTCTCCGGGGGCGACCGCGGGATGGGGGGAGTCATCGGAGGGGGAGGGGGCGTGCCCACCATGGGTCGACTGAGCCACCAGAAGGCCCAGTCCCAGCAGAACATCTGCGCCACGCCCAACACCGACCGCCATCACATGATCAAGATGAACTCCCACCCCTCCTCCGGCCACGAGCACGAGCGCGGCGGCGGAGGAGGGGGCGGAGGGGGCTGGGACCCCCATGGCGGAGGGGGAGGGGGAGGGGGGGACGATGGGGGGTCACCAGGGCGCCCGCAGGATGGCGTTTGCAACAAAGCGCCAGAGCACCGTGGAACAACTCCACTACATCCCAGGGGGAGGAGGCGGAGGAGGGGGAAGCCAGGGGCTGAGGACCGCCAGCAAGAATGAAGTCACCGTGTGAGATAGAGAGAGAGAGAGATAGAAAGAGAGAGAGACAGAGAGACAGAGAAAGAGAGAGAAGAAGAAGAGAAACAGACGACATTTGAGCGGAGATGGTTTTGAAGATAATGGAGAGAGGATGGAGAGACAGAGGGTTGGAGAGAGATAGTGATTAAGATAGAGCGAGAGAGAGAGAGAACTTCATCACAAACCTAACTCTACCCCCTCTAACCGCATCCCTGGAAACTCCGCCCACGGTAACCGCATCCCTGGAAACTCCGCCCACGGTAACCGCATCCCTGGAAACTCCGCCCAGGTAACCGCATCCCTGGAAACTCTGCCCCCGATAACCGCATCCCTGGAAACTCTGCCCCCGGTTACCGCATCCCTGGAAACTCCGCCCCCGGTTACCGCATCCCTGGAAACTCTGCCCCCGGTAACCGCATCCCTGGAAACTCCGCCCCCGGTAACGGTGTACCCGGTTACCAAGACTTCGGTATTCTTGTTCTTGGTAACCAATACCCTGGTAACTCCGCCCCCCTGGTAACCAATACTCTGGTAACTCTGCCCCTGGTAACAACACCCTGTTTAGCCTGTTCCCCAGTAGCTCCGCCCCCTCCATAACCCCGCCCCCATGTAACTCCGTCCCTGATAACTCTGAATCCTAACCAGCTGAATCTTTGTGTTTACGAGAATTACACGACATAACGAAAGAGAAACATGCTCATTTAAAAATTAAAATTAAAAATAACAAATGCCAACATAACTACTCAAAAAGGTAGTGCAAAAGCATCCCTTCATCTTGAGTTCATTGAACATAAGCGGTGTTTTCTATTATCTATGGGTCCTGTTTTGGGACAATAGTAAGAATGAGGTTTTTCTGAAGCAGTCTTTGAGTGCTGTAAGGCTCTGACGGTAGAATCACAGAGAATGCTCCCGTATGATTAGCTTGTCTTAAACGGTATTAAAAAAGAAGAAAAGAAATGATATTTTAAACCAAATAGTTGAAAGGGATTTTGTATTGAATTAATCTGTTATAACTATTAGTATTACTGACCCCTGTAGGATTGTGTGTGTTATTGAAAAAAAGAAATACAACCAGAATCGAATTTCTTCTTGAGCCAATCAGCTTGATACCTCGATGGCTGCTGCTGTCCTATTGGACGTTAAAGCTGCCCATCAATTTCTTTGCTCAAGCTGTGATTGGATAGACATCCTCCATAGACATATCGTAGAAACGATGTAAAAACTAGCTTGAATCTGGTTGAAAGACAATCGTTTGGCTCCAGCATACTCTTAGAAGACAGCTAGCGTTTGACGCTGTCTTCTCCAAAACCACTGCTAGCATAAAAGTTGAAAAAAAAATCAATTTTAAATACGTTTGTGGAACGCCTTTGCGAACAAAACGGAGGCGTTGTGCCGATGCTTTTTAACACTGTGCCATGAGTAAGAAGGGTCGGTTTAATTGCTGTGTCATTATTTCTGGAGGGAACCTGGGAAACCGTAGGATCCTAACCCACGGTCGCTTACTTAGCCGACGCAAAGTACCTCTTGACCAATGAAAAATACTTTAACTTTGCGTTTATCGTACTTCCCCCGTGGTACTTGACTGACACCCAGCGCGCGATAGCCTCCAAGCAGGGTTTAGGGTGCGTTAGCGAGAGACGGGGAGAGAGGGCATTGAACACTGCACACCAAGGGCTATGTCGTGTGATTCATGTGTGTCTGTGACCTGTACAGTATTATCTCCTCTTCATTCACTTCCTTCCTCTGCCTGCGTGGGGCCCGTCGTTGTACAAAGCGCCAACGTGTCCGAGGTTATTTCTAAAACGTGGGTGGGGGGGGGGGGGGGGGGGGGGGGGGGTGTAAACGGAAGAAGATATGAGATATTCTAGAAATGCTAAACTCTGCTTTTTATTTTTGGTGAGATTAGAAGAAAACGACTTGTAAGACTTTCAATTATGATCGACTTGTTTGCTCAAGTTTTCTGTTCGTCGTCATCCTTTGTCCAGCATTTTTTACATTTATTTTATGGTTTTTCGCTAAGGGGAGTCAGGGTGGCCGCGATGATGTCACGGTGATGTCATAATGCCATGATGTCATGAGTTTTAATTTTTTTTAAGAACAAGACTGTGAGATGGACCTTAAGGCCGTCCCCTCCTCCTTCCCAGGAAACGAAGAGGTCTTCTGTTTTGAGGTACTCAACTTGGCTCACTAATTTAGATTTAGACAAATACGAACTTTAGACGAATATGAACTTTAGACGAATACAAACTTTAGACGAATACTTCAAAATGATGAAAACCTAGACATTTGTAATAGCTCTTATTGATAAGTACTGATATGTTATTGATCATGAAAGCTTATTGTTGATTTATTATCAATGCTACCGTTGCAATGGTTATCATTTCATTTTTTTAAATTGATTTTTGTTTTCTATCTGTGTGAATTTCATTGTATAATCCTGAATTTTGAAAAATGTCGATAGAATAATAATTACAAAAAAAAACCGATTTGTATAACGAGAACGAAACGAAAAAAAAGGCCGATGCAATCAAAGAGTAAAAAGACGAAAAGCATGACGACGTCGTAACGCCAGCGGTGACGACGTCACGGCGCTGGCCATGGCGTCACCGCGTGTACGTGTTAGTGTACATTTGTCCGTTTGTTTTCCCCGTTTGTGTGCCGGTGTGCGTAACCGTTTGAACCTCCTTTCTGTTGAGACCCGGGACACCGCCAGAACGGACCTATACTCGAAACGACACGCCTGAAGTCTTCTGTAAAATAGACTTTGAGATTGGTCACAGCTTTGTCCAGCTATGTTCACCAAAGCAAAAGTTCACTTTTTGCATTTATTCAAGCGTTGGTTTGAGAAAATTAAAAAGTAAGCAAATGATTGCATTCATTTTATTGAGGGCACACGCACTGTGACCTGAATGCCATTCACTTGTTTGCTGAAACCAAAACCCCCACTAAACAAATACTAACACGCACATCTGCAACATGAAGTCCTTTGAGAATACAGGATGCCTCCTTCCTCCTGTGTCCTTGTGCTCTGCACCTTCAACATGACCCCATCTCCTGGTACACAACTCCCATCATGCGAGGCGTACAAACGTCATGCACCAGACGTTTGTACGCCTCGCTCCCTAAATGCATTTAAACTCTGTAGGACACCAGAGGTCTTTACCTCAGTAGGACACCAGAGGTCTCTACCTCTGTAGGACACCAGAGGTCTTTACCTCAGTAGGACACCAGAGGTCTTTACCTCACCAGAGGTCTTTACCTCTGTAGGACACCAGAGGTCTTTACCTCTGTAGGACACCAGAGGACTTTACCTCTGTAGGACACCAGAGGACTTTACCTCTGTAGGACACCAGAGGTCTTTACCTCAGTAGGACACCAGAGGTCTTTACCTCACCAGAGGTCTTTACCTCTGTAGGACACCAGAGGTCTTTACCTCTGTAGGACACCAGAGGTCTTTACCTCTGTAGGACACCAGAGGTCTCTACCTCTGTAGGACACCAGAGGTCTT